>JAOVYW010005386.1:31868-44160 GCA_025775045.1 Hiodon tergisus
CCATGCAATCCTCTAGTCGCCTTAGCAGAAGAGGCTACTGTTCTGTTCTCATCTGCCTTTATGTTGTCCCTCCTCTCTCCCTTTTGAAGGAAGAAAAACTGGACAGTTTGAGCTGCTGAGGTTAGATTTGCAAAAGGTATTTCCTGTATTTGGGTTTCTATTGTGAGTGAGGGTGGGAGATGAAAGAGGTGTGCAGTTCTTAATTTGAATGTTTAAGTGCAGCGGTATTGCTGAGTAACTGTTTTGATGGAAGATGCGTGGTCTTTTTTTCAACTAAACCCTTTGGGTCAATTGTAACCAACTGAAAGTAGTGTACTAAGTCGGGAGTATCTAGTGGCGAGTTCTGTACTCAACTGGCATGCCCGGTAAATGCCAAATGTAACTAAAATAGCTACTGATATTAGTCCCTAGCGCTCTAGTGAAAACTGTCACATCGAGTCGAAAGTAACAGTGCTATGTGCTGAATGTGGAAGTTCCAGAATGAATGTGGAAATTCCAAAATGCACTGACAATGTATTTGTTTAATTTCGCTATCATCCGTGATGTATTGCAATATGCTACTAATCATAGAATTTCACCTATAATAATATCTGTAACCTAATGAAAGGCATTAACAAAAAATATACCTAAACCTGTATATGCCTGCGGTGAAATGGTTAAGTTTTAAATGGTCTTAAGGTAATTCTTGCATGAGCTGTATGCAATATTTAAATTGCCTGTGGAAAAGATGAAGGTATGGTGTAATTTACACAGTATTAAGGATTCGGTATTTACGGCTGATATCCTGGAAGTACTAAGAATAGATTGCCACCATATGTATGAAGATACGTTTGCGTGTAGATTTGTGTTTTGTTGGTAGGAAATGGTCAGTAGTTGCAAATTAACTAAGCTTAATAATTAAATTGAGTAATTGTTCCTGGTGCATAAACTCCCTCCTCCCAACCCTGCATTTTAGGAACGATCTCCTACCCGTGGTTGGCTGCGGAGGGGATGATGATATGTGTGAGGTGTCCCCCATGGCCAGACCTACCCCTATACAGGGAATCTTTATTCCAGCATTCAGTCTTTCTTTAATAAAACCACTGAGTTACAAAAGCACGTGCATGTCTCATCGTCTTCATTGTTCAGATGTGTGTCTGTCCAAAACTACCCTGTAGAAGTTAAGACTCCTAGAACGGACATGTTTATCTAGGTGCTGTAGTTCATAGACAAACGACGCGAGTTGTGATTATCCACACCGAAGGATGCTGGGATTTAAGTACTCGCACAAAAAAAATATTTATATGGGTAAAAGTTACTCCTTCAAAAAAAATGTAAACTGCTTATCAAAATATTGCATTTATTATAAAAGTAAAATATACCGCAAGGTCTCGGTTCCTCCATCCATCCATTTGTTTCCTATCTTAAGGAGGCCTCGCACGCGTACCATTCTTTAGATACCTCTGATGCACATTGCATTTATTGCCTTGGACCTGTCTTTTGTAACTTTGAGGGACTCTAGCTGTGAAGTCCATGAGCAATGGCAGGACAAAGCCAAGACCACACATGTGATGTGATTTTAAACAAATATATACATTTATTTTCTTTGGGCAAAAGGTCTGCCTCTGCTACACAGTTCCTCAACAAGCAGAGCATCTGTGGTTTTCATTGAAATAGGCGTATATTTCCCAGCAGGTGCAGCGTCATTACTTGAGGATAGGAACCACAAAAAGAACAATTTGTATTTAGCACTGGCGTGTATCTGCTAGAGCACATGGCAGACGAACAAAATAAAACCAAACGGTGAAATGAATTAATCCACCGGCAGGCAGGCTGCGCGGGCCTGGGCGAATCGGTACTGTTCCCGGAGATTTCGCCTGCGCACGTGCTCGTTGGTGATTTCCTGAACGTTGGCTGCAGGAAACCAGCCAGTCTCGCCGTCAGACAAACGGATACCCTCGTACCAACCTGCCCGGAAACCGAGAGAAGCAGATGGGGTGGGTAACTCAGAGGAAATGCTGAAATGCACAGGGAAACCAACCGCTCAACATTAGCACATTTTTCTTTGTACCCTCTTTGGTCTTCTGCACAACGTTGACGATGTCTGCAGGGTCCAGGCTGAGCTCATCGGTCTGCTTGGCGACATACTGCTCTATACACTGCACCTGTGGGCAGTCTGAGCCACAGCACACGCACATACACGCATGCATGATGACATGGAAATGGATACTTCTGCACGTGCAGACACAATGACAAGGGATTGCAAAGCCCTGACTGCTCTCTGGTCTCCAGACTGGATATTCCTAAGCTCACACCATATAGATCAAGGATAGGCAACCTTGAAACTTTGTGTCCTAGTGCCTGTGGGTTTTTGTTATGCCTTGTTTCTTAAAATCTAATCCAAATTGTTTATGTTAAATATTTATTTCACCTCTCTTTGGGGGATCTAGGTGTAAATCAGATGCTAATAAGAGGTTTCTCAAAAACCTACGGAAACTGACTCTTGAGTTGTCCACCCCTGGACAAGGTTATGACTCACCCCAGTCCTCATACACCACCTCCTTCATGTTTTCATTTGTGTTTGGGAACGCTGCCATCCACCGATGCATGTCAGACCTTAGTACGAAGAAACAAGAAACAAGAAAGGAGAGGGAGAGAGACAGAAAGCGTTGCATGGGACTATTAGGAATGCAGCACGAGTGATGTTCATGCCAATAATCCCAGAGAAGAAATTTTTAGCCTGCAGGCTACTTAAACCGGGTGAATTACTATTTGATGTTTTTGTTTCATATGCAAATACCGACAGGTCTTTTTTGAAGCGTGCCACATGAGATTTGAATTGAATTGATTTGATCTTGAATTCTTCTGTACTAAATACCCTGTGTGGTTTCTTTGTTTACCTCTTTTGGACATCAGTTTTGTTTCCATTTATTTTATGCATTCATTTGAATCAACTGTGTTTTATTTAAATGTTGACAGCCCTTGTCCTGGGTACAGTATTAACTGTGACTGTGCTTTGTTGGGAGGCTATACTCACTGTGTGGGGGCTTTAACCAGACGCTCGACTGTGTGGCCCTGGTGGTTCTCCAGCAGTGTGAGGCTGAAACAGAGCTCCATCCCCGAGCGCTCTGTGTTGATGGAGCACACCTGGACCAGCGACCGGTGGGCGTGGTCAACCACAGAGTAGCGCTCCGAGGAGCCAGTGCTGGCAGGAAAAGTTGTGACACTTTTCACAGATAATCCCAAGCTGCTTTCATACCTCCACCTTGGACTGTTTTAAAAACATTTTAGTCTGATTAAGTGTCTTCAGTTGTGGCTGACTCACCTTTTGGCGATGATGAGAAGGTCGTTGAAGAGAAAGAGGTAGATGAGGGTGTACTTGGAGCGCAGGCTGAAGAGGGAGGTCCCCTTGATCATCTCCTGCAGTTCCCCTTGCTTCTCCAGATAGCGGGTCTGTGAAATTATAGGAACAGCCTGGCAAGGAAAAGAGTAGACTGATGAAGACTCACTGGACTACGTACCTGGTGCTGTCCCTTGCAAATTAAAAATGAATAAGTGCTGAACATGACTAATAACAACTTGACATACACAATACAGACAACCACTATAATGAATACTGGTTGCTGGAGAGTTTTTCTTTCTTCACAACAGGTCTTCCCAACAAATGTTTAAAATATTATAGTAATGAATAATATATTAATGAGCATATCAAACATTCAACAAAAGCAGCAAACCTTTATTTAAGGTACCAAGAGATGCCCCCTAAGAACCAGACATGGTGGGGCTTTGTTTTGGCAGCCTTCTGTTGGGAGGTGAAACGGGTAAAGACCACTCACTTTCAGCTTGTCGAATTTCAACACTTTTGCGACATTGATAAGCTCCTCCATCTGCTTCATCTTTCCGACCTGTGTGTTGCACTCCTTAATGATCTGAATGGGGGTGGGGGGCAGTGTCAGGGTGACGCAGAGGGTTGTTTGTGGAAGACAAAAGAAAAGTAAGAAAGTTAACAGGATCCGATCGCAGTGCCGTCCTCTTGCTCGGTTTCACTTCTGGAAAACGAGCCGGCCATGAAGCTCGTTCGCCAGATGACTCAGTTTGCATTCCGTGTCACAGGAGGAAATACACTGAGGCGAGTCCTCCTTGTGTGGAGGAGAATGGCTGGGTAACTCAAGTGGGTTGGATCTGTCCACTTTTAACGGGGCCTTGAGTCCTAGATACAAAGGCAATTAGTGCATGCAGGGCCCCATAGCTGATGCTAGGTAAAGACGGGGAATGTGTATGTGAAATATAATTTCTTCCAGCAAAAGATTGGTAAGCAGACAAATAACCTAAAAGCTAGTCTATCCACAATATGATTTTATCCCATATGTATTTCATTGGGAAGACTTTTGACTATTGAGTTTTGTGTGCACTCCCACTGAACATAACTGAGGCCCCTTAAATAATTATCTTCAAACTACATTGCATTTCATAATTTTATCATCTCAGTTTAAGATGCATCGACGCTGTCCCATTGCAGTTTCAAACAAGGGGGTCTCACTTTGGACACGGAGGCCAGCGCTTCAGAGGCGGTCCGCTCCTGCGTTGTCCCTTCTTGGGTTCTCTTCAGTATATTCTAGAGGCACAATGACATGAGGATGTTACTCGTTTCTCTGCCAGAACCGCAAAAGAATGCCTTGCAAAGGAACAGAAACATAATTTACAATAAGAAATGTCTGGATCTGCAACTGAAACCTCCACCTTGGACTTCCTGTACTGTGTACATTTTTTGGGGCCGGTTGAATAGGTGCTATACAGCAGGGTCTCAGGTGTTTGATAGTTTGATTCACTGCATTATTGTAATTTTCAAAAAAGTTTTCATTGTTCAATTGTATGGCGGTGAGTTTTATCTAGCTTACAGTTTCCCTATTTTGTACATTCTAACCTGGTACTTGCTGAAAATGTCTAAAGGATTAAAAATAAGTGACAAATAAATGATCCTTTTGCACAATAGTACAACTTTGGCAGCAAGCTTATTTAGTGGAAAGTGGCATAAATTGGAATGCAACGCAAAAGATCCCTCTGATTAGCAGACATCATGGTCCAAGGTCACTCACTTATTTGTCATGGATAACCAAGGTGAAATGTCGCAAAGGTGCAAGTCGCCATCTGGATCTGAAACCCTGACCCTCAGGTGCCATGCCTTGGCAGATGCTCCGCCCTCGGAGCCAGGGAGGCGACGCTCACCTCGATCAGCATCTTGATCCGGGTGATGCGCTGGAAAGGCAGCAGCAGGAAGCTGATGAAGGGCAGCCGTTGGCATTGGGGCGACTCTTGGAGCCGTGCGATCACCCTAGCAAACTGCTCATTCTTCTCCCTGAGGAGCATAAACTCAGAGCTCACAGATCAGACATTTTATCATCAAAATGTAAAGTTGATTTTTTAACTCTATGGTATTACAGCTGAGGACAATTAAGAAACCAAGAGAAAAGGGTAAAGCGCTTACAAGAGATAGCTGCAAATCTTCTCCTGGTACGTCTGGTTGCGGACGTAGACGATGTAGGCTGAGAAGTTGTCTTGGGCATGACGGTAGATGATGTCACAAATGTCAGCAATCAAAGGGCTCTGGTCCACTCGCTTCCTCAGGTCCTCCAGGAATCTGAATTTGGGACAGAGGGTAGATGGACAGGGAGGAGGATATACCAGGTGATGTTAGTATTATAGGCCCATCCAGATCCAGACGATCCATACCGACTCAGCCAGCAACACAGGTTGGAAATGAAAGGGTAAAGTAAGAGAATGACTGACTGGACCATCTGGCCATATCGGGGCTGATTAACAGCCCGCAACAGCTTAACAATTTATAATATATATGTAGCAAGAGCTGACCACCTCCTATGATCTCTTCTATATCCCTATGCCATCTGACTGACCTCCTCCTTTCCTTCCACTTTCTCATTTCCTAACCCTCTCCCTCCTTGTCCCTCTCACCTTTCGCTGACCTCGCGCACACGGAGGATGTTGGAGAAGAGGGTCTTCTTGTCGCGGATTATCAGCGTATCTTGCAAATCCCTGGAGTCCAGGAAGTGATCCGTAAGCACGTACAAGGAACGCAAGTACGAGGCCTCTGACGTCAGCACTTCAAACATACTCTGAATCAGGGGGAGGGGGGTTGGGGGCGCAGGGAATAGGGAATAGGAGAGGTGAATGTAAAAATACTCGCCCATACAAAATCTAAGAGCTCTATTTCTATCCCCCTCCTTGTCTCTCCTCACTGGCTTACCAATTTGCCTTCAGCTTAGCCTCCCTCCCTCTCCAGCCCAAATCACCACCTACCACCCCTCGGCCTCTGCCCTTACCTCCTGGTGCTTGCACTCTGCAGAGCTGAGCTGCTCCAGGACCCCACTGTCCCTCACTGATGGCAGATCCTGCCACAGGCACCCACCCATTCTGTTCTCCCCTGCCCCTGCCCCTGTCCTCTGCTCCTTGAGGCTGCCTTTACAATTAGTCGTCTGCCTCCTGATCTCCTTGGTGATGGCCATGGCTCGGTAAGTTTGATAGAGGGGCTCTAGGGGAACATTGGACAGTCAGGGTCAGAAGAAACACTTTGCTCAATCGGTCCCTGAGAAATTGGGAGATACACATATACGGCATTTAGAAAAATCCAACGTTGACGGGAGCTGCTACCTTGGTGCAGCCGAGAGTCCAAGTCGATGTGCACACTGCGAGGGCCCACTGCGACAGACCGGAGGCTATTAAAACAAACAGGAAAAAGGAGAACTTGTATTCTCACTGTCGCAGTTGGCTGTCCATTTGAAAACTTGACATGGCAGAGATGTTTTAACACCATTGGATAAGTTTTCTAAAACTGGAAGCTCAGTATATTTCAGGGTGGTAATGCCCTCGCAATATTGGTGATTGTCATTTTAAGGTTAAGCAGTACATCTAAATTACATAAATTTATAATAACATCCTCAGGCAAAGAGGCTGACAATATACCTCAACATGTCTCATTGAATAAATTAAGTATAGACTTAATGTGACTTTGTTATAGACAACTTATTCAAGTTCAGAGCCAATAAGAGGAGAGGCACTAGGGAGCTGGAAGATCGAGAGAAGCCCTGCCAATTTACCACCCGATCCCAGCTCATCCCAGCTCATCGCAGTAATTAAACATGAAAAACATT
Organism: Hiodon tergisus; assembly: GCA_025775045.1. NCBI lineage: Eukaryota > Metazoa > Chordata > Actinopteri > Hiodontiformes > Hiodontidae > Hiodon > Hiodon tergisus. The sequence continues at coordinate 39,014 of JAOVYW010005386.1, forward strand.
TATATTTTAAAGCATCCAGTACACTGCAGCTTTGTAAGGTAATTATTGCAATTTCTTGCTAAATAATCCATGAATAACATAAATGAACCATGCTTGTTTTCAGTTTTAAAAGATAACTTGCCTAAATTAGGATAAAGTTAAACAATATGAAGTAATCAGAATGCTGTCTGCATCGTACAAAATTTTAATAATTGAATCTCCTTGGAAGGTTAGTCCTGGGCAAGTATAGTTAATCATGAAAATCATTAACTTCAGATCTAATTTTAATACCCTTTTAGAGTGTACCAGAAGGCAGAGAATATTACTAGATTAATCCAGAAATTGTGTGGTCCTCAGGGACAAAATATTTAATACAACTGGTACCAGGCTATAGATGATCTTAACACCCACTTGCGGTATTAACCAGGGGTGATACAAGGATCTAATGTCTGTCGCAGTTGGCCCCTCTGTTTAAATTTGTTTTAATCTCTCTTATCTTGTTAGTGCAGGCAAAAAGAGACTTTTGTAAAGTAGGTTGAGTTGAGCCCACGGAACAAAGACTTACTGTCCCTCTTCCTTTCTGCCAACTTTCTTCTGTTCCTTCCCAGCATGCACCTCCTTGCCTGGCAAAGCATTTTTTGGTGGTGAGATATTACAAGGCTTGCTGCTGCTGAAATTACTGTGTTTTGTTTGGAATAGTTTTTTTCTAACAACATTTACAAAATGAAAATCACCCTTATGTGTATTGAAAAGTAAGCAAGCTAAAATGTCAGATTTAGTCTCTAGCTGAATAAATTCGAGAAAGTTTTCGTAAGGGTGCTGTAAACAGAGAGCAACTCTAAATTGTAGAAGAATGAGTTACCTTGGAGTTCAGAGTTCAGCCAGGTGTTTCTGGACCTATCCCAGCATGCAGGGATTCTTGGAGGAATGGGTGGGGGAACCTTGTCGGGGCACCGGGGCTGCTTATGGAGACTCAGGGCAATGAGGGTGGTGGGAGTGGCCATTTTCTGGGATTCTGCAGCAGATACAGGGGGAGAAATAAGCAAAGGTCTTCAGACAAAATACTTTCTTTACCAATTTTGGTATTTGTTGGAATAGATTTGTTAAATTGGTTCTGTATCACAAAGATTGAGTAGTTGCATAAGTTAAAAGTTTGCATAAGTAACAACATCCATTAAATAGAATGGAACTGTCTGCACACCGCTGGAACTGTGCATTCAGTTCACTCATGTTGCCCATTTGTTCACTTTAGGAAACCGAGCCTTGGTGTTCTACATAACACCAGCTTCCTCTTTAAGCCTAACCAAGAGTTGCCAATCTAAACACTTAGATCCTGCTATTGTTATGGTCCTTAAAAGGGGGGCCAAAAGTAGCTCTCTCTCTGTCTCTCTCTCTCTCCCTTTCTCTCTCACAATATTCCAATATAGTCCACACACTTATCAATTTTCTTTTGTGTGATGTTTGTATCAAACAATGAGCCACAGAGAACTGGCTGCTTACAAACAGTCAGTATCACAAATAACTATGCTGCCAAAACCAAAATGGCTCACACACACATATAGTGCAATGGGGAAAGTTAAAATTAGCCATTTGTATAAACTGTAAACCTCATCCTATTGAAGGCCAGCAGAGATGCCCAGCTAACAACATGCCACTAACATGTTGGAACATATTATAAAATATTCTATATTTATACAATGAATCTTCCTTAATCTAGAGCAAATCAAATAGCTTCTAGTTTTACACTGGATATTTAATGAAGCAATTCAGGTTTCCTTTCCAAGGATCCGATTCGAATCAATGCACACAAGTAGATGACACGTATCTATCCCTCCCCCTTTCTCACCTCCATCCATCTCCTTGTTTAGCTCTTGCTCCATTGCCTTTGGGTGGCCATTCTCTAGAGGCAGAGTTGGGATGCAAGCTCCCCCATCTTGAGGGTTATGGAGAGGAGCAGTAACCACAGATAATCCCCATTTGTGCTTCCGGCAGCCCTGCTCCTTCTCAGCAAACTGCGGCTCAGTCGTTGAGCTAAACTGTTGGTTGAAATGTTGCACTATTCGTTTCACGTACCCCTCCTGGTCCTCTATTGCACTGCCTGTCTCTGTCTGTGGGCGGTAGAGGGGTTTATGTGGGATCGGAGGCTTGAGTTTAGGGCTCGGGCCCGAAGGGAGATGGGTCTGGGATGGGATAGAGGCCTCAGAGAGGGACATTTTTAATCCTGTTTTATTCCAGGCATAGAGATCCAGGTATGAGGTCAATGGTCACTGAGGAGGTCAGCTCTACAATGCAGAAAAGATATATACATATTGGTGAAACACCAATTGTTCATTAACACCACATTATTCCTTCCTGTCAAGATGTAATAAATAAGACAGCCATGAAAAGGCAGACGAAATGTCATTTAAATCCCCATTGATATCAGCATAGCAATTAAAATAACAATAACCATTGTCCTCCTTTCTCAGCCACCCCTAGTCATTGCATGGGACACTACTACCTCCAGCTACTTCTCTTTTCCTCTGTATCAGAGTGGAAGTGCTGTCCACGTGTTCATAATTCAGTGAATTTAGTTAGTTATTGGTTTCCTTATCATCCAGCATCATTTTTATAACTCTGACAAGTAACTGTAAAGTAAATAATTAAATTAAAAATATATAGTGAAAAAATTATAAAAAGCAAATACAAAGTATTTGTTTATTGCATTAAAAAAAACGACCAAAAACCAAATATCTACCTTAAAATGATCTAGTTGTTGAGCACTGTATTGGCATAATTTACGAAATCGTTATTATCGTTAGGAATATATTTTTTAGTTTAGTTTAGTTTTTTGGTAGCTACTTATATTTGGAAATTGATAGATTATGAATTCCGTACTGTTTTTCAGTACGGGACATGGAAACAGCGTTTCTAATTTAGTGGCCAGGTACAACCATGCAACCCAATCGTCTTGTCGGCTGGACTCCATCAGTAAACTATCTGCCACTCTCTAGCCACACCAAGGAGAATACCATTTTGGTCTGCAGGTAAACTTACCGAATTTCCCACGTTTACGCCGTCTTGGCACCCTCCATTCACGTAATCGCCGAGACCCTCCGATATCATAGTCGCCTTTTTTTAGACTACAAAATTGGGACTGATGTTATCCGGTTACGGTTGGTTTTAACGTTTCTTTTAATTTCTGTAATCAGTCTCATATTTGCACAAAATTTCTCTCAATTAATATGTTTTCAATCCGAGTATTCATGCTACTTATATTACAAGCACGTTGGTGATATAAGGCTGAACACGACTAGACTATATTTAGAGAAAAAGCAGAACGACTCGCATTATTGTGAGAGGAACGCGGAGGGGGGTGGGTTGGGGCACTCTCACATCCCGAACTAAACCGTGCATTTATTAAAACATGTATAGCATGCTTAAAATATGGGAAATACAGCAGACATAATTTTTTGGCAATGTTTAGTCATGTGAGTTGTTTAATACAACTGGTCCTTAGTTCTGAGAAAGCGTAACTAAACTTAAACAACGTAAAACGGGCATTTGATTAAGAAAAATAAATTGATAAAATTTGCACGCTCTTCACCGGAGACATCGCATGGAACTTATTTTGAACTTGGCTCAATGAGTGTGATGTTTACCTGAGAGTGTTTCGTGTATTTGAGTAAAATTGTGTTTTACGTACGTTCTGACTAGGACATCTTTAGACATCTCTTTCATATACAGACGCTTTCACACACAGAAAAAAACTCGTCGCCAATCAGCGCCTCCTGTCGGCTTCCCAGGCGCCTGCATTTCAAAGGCGGTATCTTTGAAATTGACATGGATCCATAACTACCGGCGCTGAACCTTTTGAGTGGTTTGTGTAACCTACAGAGCGTAAAAGAGCCAGCCAGCTAGAAGGCTACTAACGTTGGAGCAGATAAACAAGCTTACAAGTTTCAGGGAACCAATCCGTGCATATAAAGACATGATTTGTAAAATCTACACCCGCGAGACACTACACACAAAAGACATCTCAGATGTTGAATAATGTCCAAAGACCAGCTCCGCTGAAGTTCTATGATTTATTGATTGAATCACCTTGTATAACATATACATAATATACTATATGGCCAAAAGTATTTAGACACCCCTTCAAATTAGTGGATTGAGTGATTTCCTCCAGACCCATTGCTGACAGCCATCCAATCTCTATAGACAGACATTAGCAGTAGGATGACCATTGCTGAAGAGTTCAGTCATTTTCAACGTGGCACTGTCATAGGATGCCACCTTTCCAAGTCAATTTGTGAAATTTCTGTCCTGCTTTCCAAGTTAACTGTAAGTGGAAACAAGTAGGAGAAACAACAGCTCAGCCGTGAAGTGGTAGATCACACAAGCTCACAGGACCACCGGGTGCTGATGAGTGTAGCGTGTAAAAATCATTCGTCCTCGGTTGCAACACTCACTACTGAGTTCCAAACTGCCTCTGGAAGCAACGTCAGCACAAGAACTGTTCGTCAGGAGCTTCATGAAGTGGATTTTCATGGCCGAGCAGCAGCACACAAGCCTAAGATCACCATGTGTAGTGGCAAGTGTCAGCAGGAGTGGCGTAAATCTTGCCACCATTGGACTCTGAAGCAGACTAATTTACTCTGGAGTGATAAATCATGATTCACCATTTGGAAGTCCGGATTAATCTTAGGTGATGCCAGGAGAACCTGACCGAATGTACAGCTCCAACTGTAAAGTTTGGTAGAGGAGGAATAATAGTCTGGGGCTGTATTTCATGGTTCAGGCTAGGCCCCTTAGTTCCAGCAAAGGGAAATCTTAATGCCATGGCATAAAAAGAAATTCTGCGTTTCCAACTTTGTGACAACAGTTTGAGGAAGGCCTTTTCCTGTTTCAGCATGACAATGTTCCCTTGCACAAAGCAAGGTCCACACAGAAATGGTTTGTCAAGATCGGTGTAGAAGAGCTTGATTGACCTCAACAGAGCCCTGAACTCCACTCCATCAAACACCTTTTGGATGAACTGTAACATCAACTGCGAGCCAGGCCTGATTGCCCAACATCAGTGCCCAACCTCACTGTGTTTGAATAGAAGCAAATCCCTGCAGCAATGTTCCAACATATAGAGGAAAGCCTTCCCAGAAGAGTACAGGCTGATGTAGCAGCAAATGGGG
>JAOVYW010005388.1:0-12318 GCA_025775045.1 Hiodon tergisus
AAATGCTGTTGGCAGGATTCAGACTTTGATGGAGACATTGCAATTGATTATTCTTCAGTCTTCTAACCGTCTAGCTAGACAATGAAAACCATTGCCCAGCATGCACTGGAGGTGGCGGATAAGTGATTTAGCCTCAGTAATTTGCAAAGCAAAAGACTCTCAGAGATAGAGGAAAGAGAGAGTTGTCAGAAGTGTGATTTGAACCCACGCCTCCAATGGAGACTGCAACCTGAACTCAGCGCCTTTGACCGCTCGGCCATCCTGACCAAGACATTATCTTTTCCTGACAAAACCCACTAAGAATGATTCACATGGAAACCACATATTAATCCATATATCGCTTCCCAATACTGCTCTCTTTAGCGGGAAAAAAGCCACTTTGAATGCAGACAATCTCCCCCCAGTACCTGTATGTCTGATTGACAGAAATAAAAATGATAGCTGGATGGAAAGGACGGCGAGAGTTTGTAGCAGCAAAGCAGCGGACAGCTTGAGAAAGTGTGTCCTCATTTTAAGATAGTGAGGAATATATTCATCGGTGGGGATATTTCCGAGTTTGAAACGGATTCTGTGAAAACCCCAAATGCTGTTGGCAGGATTCATACTTAGATTGAGACATTCCAATTGATTATTCTTCAGTCTTCTAACCGTCTAGCTAGACTATGAATACCATGGCCCAGCATGCCCTGGAGGTGCAGGATAAGTGATTTAGCCTCAGTAATTTGCAAAGCAAAAGACCCTCAGAGACAGAGGCAAGAAAGAGCTGTCAGAAGTGGGATTTGAACCCACGGCTTTTGGTGGAAAAAAAGCCACATAAAAAAAGCCAATCTGAAAGAAACTTGGCTTCATCCTCAGGTTTCTGCAGGTGATGATAATCTTTGCCAATTTCCAATCAGAAATCATGCGATGAAGTCTGAAATGCATCCTATGCCGTATGTCATGTCGCAAAAGCACGGCACAGGGAACTAACAGCTGTCTTGGGTTATTATGTAACCATACCCTCACCACACTTATATGTTGATTACATGAAAGCCCAAACCTTTAAAAAAAATATGTTTGTACTGGCCATAATGTGACATGACTTGCAACATCGGCTTGAGAAGTGAAGAAAGTATTATTTCATGATTGTCTCAGGCAATATGTAGCCTAACTGTCAAATTTGCTTTGCTATTGGATAATTGCAAGAAAATACAGAACAGTATAAAAAATATACACACATTTTGTGATATTTAGATATACTAATGACTAAACTTTTAAAAGACCACTGCTCAGTAAGAGGTGTGTCCCATATTACACCCAATATTACTCAAGATTTATTTATCTTAGCTAAATTTATGTTGTATCCATAAACTCAAAGTTATACAACTCAGTCACTTCATATAATCATAAAATTATAAACATATAAAAATCATAAAATCAAATTGTTTTTCCAATCTGCCAAATAATTAACAAATTAAATATGTGATAGTAAGAAGGCAAAATTATAAAAAGTATAACAATAAACTAAGTACTGCAAGTAGTCATGTTTGCAGAAATATAAATTAAATTAAAAAATTATAATATTATGGCCAGGTAATATTTTTGGGTAAATACATTGGATTTGAAATTCCAATTCAGCATTCCCTCTCGAAAACTCAATATTTCCTTATACTAGATTGAATATTTTAAAGTGGACCAAAGATTATAATCTTTACTCGCTGTAATAAATGTTTTTTGTTTTTTTTTCCACAGCCTTGCCTAAACCATTGGTAAACCATTCTTCTGGTTTCACTTATTGAGACTTCCTTCAAAAATCATACTAATTGACAGTGAGGAAAGGTGGTTGCACATCTCTTTAAAATGTCACTACTTTTCTGAGGCCGCTGTAGGGCCGAGCCAGGAGTGGTTCCAGGTCAAAAGGTTCCATGGTTTTGGATTATTTTCCATTTGCCTATGGCCGGATTGGTTCCAGGTCAAAAGTTTGCAGAGCATCACACTTTTGTCTCTGGGACAAAAAGGGGTGAGGCAGGCAGGGCAGAGGTACAAACGGCCAGGCAATCGGGAAATCCAAAAACAGAGCCGGGTCAAATATACAGGCAGAGGCAGGCAGGCAGAGGTACAGAGGGGCAGGCAATCGGAAATCCAAAAACTAAGCAGGGTGTCGTCAGGAGCTAAACAGGCGAGGATAAAGAATGCAGAAATGAACTAGCGAAAAAGCTAAGAACGAACTAGCAATCAGTAATGCAAGACAGGTGTGATGCTGGAGTAGCAGGTGAAGGGGAAAACCTAGACCGGAAAGGATCTGAAAAACAACCACAGGATACATGAATGGAAACAAAGAAAACAGGGAAAGACTAAGTTGAAGCAGAGTTACCGGCTGAATCCCTGACAGTTTTTTCCATTCAGTGTAAATAAACTGTTGAGATCCTGCATTTTGAAGTCCAACTTCCGCGTGGAATAAACTTTGGGTAATTTCATCTATTGTCGTGTGATCTCTATATCTTCACAACTATCACGGTACCAGAACCCTACACAAGGCAACAAATATGACAAATTTTCTTGTGTTTTCTAATGAAAATAGTAGGCTCTGTACCTAGGATTTGACACATTCATCATTACAGACACTTTTAAAATGATCAGTTGCAGCGACTAACTAACGGCCATTATGTTGTCTAAATATTGGTCTTGGCAAATTATTAATTCACACAATAAATTAATTTATGTTATGCAATGCAGCAATAGTTAAGCCTACATGTTAGTTTTTCAAAAATGTTGTAAAAATACTACTGTCAAGTAAAATAACTAGATCTGCCATTATTTTCATTAAAAACCTCATGGACAGGACTCATACAGGACTCATGACGTCCAATGTGTGAAATTCTTTACCCCAGCTCAGGTAGTGCAGTGGAAAACCAGCCTAGCTGAAGTCCAGATTGGATCAGGTGGGCATCTGAGGCCTGGGGCCTATTAGCACAGGGAGTTTACAGGAATTAGTTTCTTCCTTTGGCTTAAATGATATTTCCGGTTCCTCAGAACAATTGGCTTTTGTTTATGTAGCTTCTTCTGTAATTTGTAACAGCACCCCTCCCAAAACGCATGTTGATCTAGGCAGAAGTCAGCCAAGAAGAAAACATATCAAAGGAAGACAACATTCGGCTTGAAGTCTTCATTTTGTTAGTCTACACATACAGAGTACAACATTAAAGTAGGCCAGTGTAATAGTTATCAAAAAATAAAATCAATCTAGGTCAAATACAGTCACCAGATGTCCTTTTTTTTGGCACCAATAATCACCATTTAGTACAAATTGACACAACGCCTTAGGTCTCAACACCAGTCTCAACTCATCTTGTCTGTCCATAACACTTTTTTCCAATCTTCCTCTGTCCTGCTCAGTTGTGCACTGGGGCCTCCCACTCTTCTTCCACAACGTGCCATTGGAACACAAAACTGACAGTTACCGATAATGGGCCTCTCTACGCCTGTGTAGATATTCCATAAAAAATCAGCTGTTTCCCACTACAATAGTCATTTACAACACTAACAATGTCTACACTGTAGTTCTGATCAATTTGCTGTTATTGTAATGGACAATAAATGACCTTTTCTTTTGAAAACAAGGAAATTTCTAAGGGACCCCAAACTTTTGAACGGTAGTGTATGTTTAATGTTTTGTTAGATCAGAAATTATGATCCAGATTATTTTCAAGAGGCAACAAAGGATTTTCAGATGAGAGTTTTTAGAAAAGAAAAGCATGTAATACATCTTCTACAAGAGGAGAACAGCCGTACACAAATTGATGTTGACCTAATCTCTGAGATCACTCTATAAGATCACTCTATAAGATCACACTCTCAGATCACGCTCTCAAAGATACATTTCAAATTCCAGCATCTTATAGTCTATTCTGAACACACCCCCCACCCACCCCGCCCATCCAAACCTTGAACACAAACCCTGGGTCCCGTCTCTCAGACAATGCCTGGCATAAGACCGGGGGCTGTCTCCTGTGAACCATTGCAGACCTTGAGTACAAGAACAGAGCCTACCCAAATAGCAAGCAAAGGCGCTGACCTTGGGTACAAGAACAGATAGCGAGCAAAGACTAATTAAAAAGGATGTAACTAAACTTTGAGTCTATAGGTTCATTTATGTTAGTTCAATGGGTTTAGAAACAAGTAAAGCAAAGGCAAAGATACAAAAAGAGTGATAATATAGGCCCACAGGCCCGGCCACACACATTCTCATGTGCAAGTCCCAACTATAGAACACGCACACTAGAAGCAAAATACGCACAGCCATCAAACCCCCCTAGAAACTATTTATTAGTTTATTATTAGTTATTAGTTTACACAAGGTGTAAAAGGGATAATGTAAAAGGGATTAAACATTCCTATGTCTTAAAGCATTTTACGTCATTATGTGGAAAACATTTATAAAAGAGGCCGTGATGTTAGTATATGGATTTATTTTTTCACACTTTTAGTCAAATCCACCGAATATCATATTTTCATCTGCCATGGGATCATTTACAAAGTTCAGAGAAATTCTGCAGCATCCTGATAAAGAGCTGGTATTGTATTGATTCACAGTGAGGATGTAATTAAATCAAACCATTTATCCCTGATCATTATTAACACATAAGGGTCAAGCGTCACACATCAGAGTCAAAGTTTCGTCAGCTTTGTAGTTTTCATAAATATTTGGAAAGAATTTGTATTCTCCATGCAGAACAGATAAAGCAAATGTAATTTTATTTTAAAAACTAACAATATGCATATTTCATAAAATAATGTAAAATGCACAAGTAATTAAGTGTTTTTTTCGTCTAATCATTTATTTCGTCCAGTATGTCGAGGTGCTTGTGGTTCTGGCCCCCTCTACAGGCAAAAGGAAAAAATTGACAATTGTGGAAGTATTTACCACGGATAACAAAATAAGTTTTCGATTCTTTTCAGTCGATACATCGATAATAAAAATTGTTTATATCTGGAAAATAGAGATTATGAGATGATAAATAAAATGATTATTTATAAATTAAGGTTTGAGTATTGAAACAAACCGTACGCGCAATGCGAGCGATGGTAAAACAATCCATTACGCTTCCAATGGAGTAGCCGCGAAGTATCTACGGCCGCTCAAGGGCTATTTGAGACGCACCACTCAGTATGCTTTCTCTCTGGTTCACTCTCATCTCGTCTACCTAACCTGTTGCAGGTTTGGAAATTCCCTTCTACAAAGAAACTGCACAGAAAGAATAGACGAGGAGACCTGAAAGTTTATACCCTTAAGTATATAATTGTATAATTCTGGAGCATGACTGTACAAACATAAAGCAGGAATCCAACAGAATCAATAAAAAATAAAAAAAATTTTAAAAACTAATTAAAATTAATTTAGCAGCTTGGGTTAGCAAATTTCATCATTCATGGTTACTTAGGATGTTAATATAAATGTGTATACAATTGATCTAGTGTTAAATCAATAAATACATTTAACTAAGCAATTTGCATAACATAAAAATATAGTCTGTTAGTTGGCCTTAGAAATTAGCTTGGCAATTAGCTACATAAGTTATGTACATAGCCGAACATACTACATCAAATTTAAGGAGAAAAAATACACAATCTTGTTTAAAATGGCTAAGGTTAAGTAAACCATTTTGTGGAGAAGAGTTATGTTTCAAACATACTCATTTAGATTAAAAATAATTCTTAAATCGCTGGATAATTTCACTCTGCGGCCAGTAAAATGTAAAATATACTGAGTAGGACAGTGAGTTACAGGTCCACCCTCTACTAATGATGGGGATACGCTTCCAAACCCTATCCACGTAGATCAGCACGTAGCTACAAAGTGACAAGGAACAGAGCACTGTTAAGTGTGTAAACAACAATGATGGATACCACAAATACATATGAGCTAGTCTGCCTACTGCTTCTTAAAATTAATTTTTATTTAAACTTTAAAATTTTAAAAAGTACATACACACCAGCACAGAAAATGTGCTGCAGAAAAGACAGACTTTCACATAGTGACTGGAAGTAGCTGTTTGGTATACCAGGCATTCTGCAGAGTGACAATGACCCTGTCACAGAGACCTGGGCAGCACAGGTGGGGGCCTTCATGGAACACAAACCCACAGTTGTAGGCTAGATGGGTTACAGAGCCTTGCACCTTGGCTATAGGGCAAACCCCATGGCGGGCCACACAGGAACTGCATCCGAGATGCAAATAAAGTTATCCTGGGCCTGCCTGGTGCCACTGAAATAACCGGCTTGCTCCTGCCTCCTGTGCAAGGCCACAGGACTGCTGAGCCAATGCGTCTAGACCCAGACACCTTAGTTACTAAGTTCGGAAGGCTGCTCAAAAAATGAGAGGTCTAGTAGAGCGCAGTCTGCATGCACCTGGCCAAGGCAAGTAAGAGAAAAGTCAATACTCAGAATACTGGGGTTCTTAAAAGGAAATAACACATTAGTTGTTTACCCCCTCAATAAAACTTTAGGATGAGTAAATAGTTTTAAAAAGAAACTTCTGATGACCGTCATAAAGGAAAATTAATTCTGAGTGTGTTGGAACAACCAGGGCTGTTAGGATCTTACATTGGTGTTGTGATCTGAATAAAAAAGCCATTTGCTGGTGGGTTGCCTATCAAATAGGTTGACAGTTTTAAAACTTTTGTTTTCTCCATAAATGTTCATATGTTAATTTTCATTTTGTTTGGAAAGCCATTTTGCTTTTAGCTTTCTAGTTAGCTAACTAGCTAGCCCACCAATTCACTCACTACTTGTTACCAATTAGAATGGCCTATTTATATGCTTTAAAATGTCTCTCAAAACTAATTTTTTCTGGAAGCTGGACACAAGAGTGATGTACCTCCTCCTAAATTTCCTCTCAGCCCAACCTGCACTCACCACAGTGAGCATTTTCTGCTTATAGTGTGAATGTAGGGTTATTTGATTGCTATTCATACACATTCGGATGTAAGCGTCAGTCAGCAGTGCTCATCCTTTTTTTCGATCACTTGTTTGTCACATTTGGACAAGTAACCATTAGCCTGTATCAATTAACTTAATTTGAATAAACAGATAAGAGGCAACCGTCTTTTGATCCTTTAGGGTCAAACTTTATTCCCAGGGTTTACCGTTTTAATTTTGTCAGATTCACGAACATCGTTTTATGTTACTCCTTTGCAGGTAAGATCCTGGCACAACATGCTTTGGTTTTACATCGGTGCTCAGTGTTTAAATTCAACAAAGTTACAGATATAGTCTACCCGCATTAGCAACACAGTGGAGTCAATAGCAGTATCAGCAGACAGTACTGTGAGACCTCAGTTACACAGCAGACAGATGTCATCATGCAGCCTTGTCTATTGGGGACATTCAGTAGTGGCAGACTAATACCATTGCCCAAAGTAAAATTTAGAGAAGTTTCAGGAAAGAGTCTCCTGGATCACAGTGAATGTAATCAAAGATTTTCAAAATTTACGGGAATATGGCATTTTGGCTTATCCAACAGCGAGGGAAGAAAACATACACATAACCCCCAATGTCTTCAATGTATGTATAAAACTGGAGTTTACAATTTAATCAAAATGGTCTGTTGGAAATTTTAAAGTAAAGCAGGTTTATTAACTGAAGTCCTCAAAGTGGCGTACACAGAGGTCCCCTAAATGGTGTCCCAGAAACGAGCAGAATGCAGGGACACAAGGACAGAATGAGAAGGGACGAGAAATCTACCAAACAGGACCCTACACAGCATAGCGCATTGTAGGTAAAGGGGTCCACCAGTTAATTAAATAACATCCAGTATAATAGTTCTCACTGCTGAACACCAATGTAATACTTTGTCAAGAATTCTAGTGCGACGTCCTCATCATTGCTAATGGCCCAGGCACAATGAACCCTAGTTGACACACATTTGGCCACTGTGGAGTCGTTTAGGTAGAGACAGGGGATGCACTTGTGTGTGGAGCGCAGCTACATCTGTCCTGCTTATTTTATTTTTTTAAGATTTATCAAAAATGGAGGAAAATATTAAACCAAGGAAACTGCCCCTTGAAAAGTACCAAACAATAAATAATACAGAATAACAAAAAGAGTAGCAAGAAATAAAAAATAAAACCCATCTACCATCCTTCACACTACCAACACATCTATTTCAAACTTTTCACTCGTATGCATATTCAGTTACGATGAACAAATCATCCGGAAGGTTCCATGTTTCGGCAAAAACCCAGGGGACTCGGCGATACACTTTCCCGATTTCTCTGTCTCGCCCACACATACATATTCTTCCCTTCACATTCTCTGTTCCCCCTTTCTCCTCGCACACATTCTCTCTCTCCCTCAGACACATGCTTTGTCTTTCACAGAACGGTTCTCGCTCTCTCACACACAGACACCCATTCTCTCGCTCTCCCTCTTAAACAGCTGGTCTATAAGCTGGCTGCTCTGCTGCTCGGAGGGTCGAGTCTTGACGTGGTTGGTGGGTGGCGTAGCGGCAGAAGCAGGTGTGTTTTGGGGCACAGTTCAGACGGCGTCTGTCTCTGGCCCAGGCGGATGGTCTCTGCCCCCCAGCTCACTGAAACACAGCTGCTCGCGTGAGCGCCCAAGGGACTCCCCTGACAGGCTCTGGCTGGACAAAATGCTACTGAGGCTAGGAGCACGGCCATCCCGGGGGTAGGCCTCAATCTCCACTTGCACCTCAATATTGGTTCTTTCTCTGCAAAAAATACATGAGAGAAAAGGGAAGGGAACATGGAAGGGAATTTACTTTACCCCTAGCATTAACTACCAAAAAAGCAACAAGAAACCAATTTTCATTGTATAGTCAGTCTTTAAAGTATGCAATGGCATTTCTAGTGGAGTTTTCCCAAGAAACGCCGTTTCCTGAAATGTGTTCATTTGCCTAATAATCCTTCCATCTCCTCAGATGCGAGGTGAATGCAAAAGTGTAGTTAGATGTTTTCATGCACATATTCAATCATAACAAAGGAAAAGGAAACAAAACTTTTTTTATCGAAAACAAAGAAACTGAAACTGTTTAATACAGATGAAAGACCAAGCTACATTTTGAGGTTTACAATGAAATAAACACAACAGTCTAATAACATCAAAACAAAATGCACACAGACAATCAAAAACAAGAAGAACTGAGGGTGAGCCACTATTGTGTAATTTATTAAACTCTGTCTGGTCTGTGGGCTTGTCTTCATAGCCAGCCAAGCCCAATGGTCTGCATTCAACAGCAAAAACAGGAATTACCAAACAAAAAAACAGGAAGTTTTAAGACTCACCGAACCGAAGGATTCTGCGTGTCACTTGTTGTACTCGCCCCCAAGCCCGACGTTTGGGTTGTATGTTCTTGGGGGTTGGTGCTGGTGCTGGGAAGAATGCCCACTTCATGCACACTGGCTTCATTAACCACCTGGTTAGGCTGACCAGTCCAGTCACTGACTACATGAGAGAAGAGAAGATCTTCCAAGAGACGTTCATTAAGGCAGGTTGCACAATAAGCCAGTGAGGCTAAATGCCAATGAGAAATGATTCACTTAAACTGCAGATAATCCTTTTTTGCACTAATATTTGTATCAGTTTCATTAAAAAGCACATTTGAGGAACTAACTTATTTGTCAATAACTCAGCTGCTTCAGCACTTTGTGATCTGCAATTAGTTCTAACAGATAAAAAAAATTAAGTGAATACTTAAAAATTGTTTGTAATAGACTGTGTAAGGTCTACAGTTGTGAATAAGTGTGCTTCTGCAAATAAATAATGCTATAGGGGGTTACAGTATACACATGTATGTAATGGCTCTTACACAGACTGATCTGAGGTCAGTATGTTAGAATGGCAGAATGGTGAAGACTTACAGTTGACTAGATCTTCTGGCTGAATCTTGCGAGGTTCAGGTTGGTCCTTCTGGCCCCGGCACCAGCCATTTCGGCAAAGGGACATAGGGACCACACCATATACATAGGTCATCATTAAGGGCACACCTACCCCTGCAATAGAACGTTAGGATTTGTTTCATCACCTACAAAGCACTGTCTGTTAAGCCTGAAGACTAAAATATGTTGTAATAATGCATGAATCTTACTTGACACAAGTGTCTATATAGGTTGCACATATTTGTATATAAATTGGACTCAAATGACCAAATATTCAAAAATAAAATTCCAGCGTCACCATTCACAAAGTGAAGAATAAAATGGAGGGCTGGATCTGACAAGCGCAGTGCACAAACAGACCCTTTGACAGTGAGGAGCATGTTCGGGGTATAAGCGCATCCCAGCCATCACAGAGATCGCTGTGACACATCAATCCAAAGTCTCCAGAGCGAGGCTACATTGGACCCTGATGATAAATGACTCATTGCTGTCTTGCAACATGGAGGGACAGAATAAGGGAAATTCCAGGGCGAATGTGTATGTACTGTGATTCATTGAACAAGGTGGAGAAGTGCCCAGAGGACATCAGAAATAAAACTGTGAATGGCTAGGCTCCAGGCCTCGTATAAAATAGCTTATTTATTGTATAGGCCGAGGTTTTACGCTGCCTGTTGTATTATATTCAGTCCAATAGATGTCTCTAACAAACCAAAACATTTTAATATCATTATTCATTCACAGTTTACAGTTTAGTAGCTTTGCAGACCCGTTTATCCAAAGCGACTTTTTTTTTACACATTCATCCACTTATTCAGCAGGATATTTTACTGAAGCAATTCAGATTAAGTACCTTGCTCAAAGGTACAACAGCTGGGGCTTGTCAAGGGTACAAGCCAGCAATATTTTGGTCATAAGCCTGTCACTTAACCACTACACCACCAGCTGCCCAGAGGAGACCACCAGTATTTACCAAGGAGACTGGTGTCTTCATTTGCTGCTGAAACTTAAACAGTTTCTATTTCTTTTATTATTAAGTATAGATAATCATGCATAAAAACAGTCATTAACTTTGTTACAGTCAAAATTCGAAAAGGGAAAAAAAATCACTTACCTAGAGTGACAGCTGCTATAACTGGAGAGACAAACACTGACATCATAACCCCACTGGCTACTGTCAAGTAGTGCTTACTTCCTGAGATATTGTTTTTCTTACATCGGCTGTGGACCTGTCATAAGAGTCAAATACGGGGGGGGTGGGGGGTTAATGAAAGAACTATCCGTTATCTGCTTCTGGTGTATGAAAACCTTAATGTCAACTTTGATAACAAACAGTTAACAAACAGTAAATTGTCCCAATTTTAGTCTGAAAAATATCAGCAGATCAATGGCATGAATCCATAAAGATGTCATTTAAGCATTTAATAACATCCTGTCTTTAACAACCATCATGGTCCTTTCTCCTCATACATATAATCCTGAAGGCCCTGTTAGATGTGAGTAGGAGACTTTAAGGTTGTTTAGAGTGCTGTACTAACAAGCTTTACTTCTACAAAATTTAAGTGTAGATTCACCAAGCTTAAGGGTGGCATAAAACTATAATGTTACAGGTCTGTATTTTTAAATCACTATATGTTGGACTGGCTAAATCAGCTACATTGCTTTCACATGCTCTAACATACACACACTATATTACGCCCAAAAGCACACGGGCAGAACATTCTTGTATACTATCCGCTACATTGCACTTTGTGCGTCTGTCTAAAGACATTTATTCAGCATGTGAAATTGAATTAGCCCATAAGGCCATATTAATAAAATTAAGGAGAAATGGTTTTCTTGGACCTCTGCATTCATTCTTGTAATTTTGTGCATATAGATTTGACCATTCTCTCAAACAGCAAGGGAAATCTTTGCAAAATAAGTGTTTTATAGAATTTAAGTAGCCATCCAAAACGCTTTTGGCTTTTTCTTGCTTGTTTTTAGAGAGCATTACAATTAGGCGTTTATGGCAGTTTTATCATTTATCGATGATAGTCATCATAACAGAATTGAAAATATTTCCTTGTGCCATGGTCAAAGCAGAAAAATACAACTTTTTGAATAGTCAACCGTAAAAACAAACATAACTTTACCTTGCGTCCCATATATATCGGGATCCCGATTATGATGACTGGGATGGCGATGCCAGCAATAAGGGAGATGACCACCGGGGCCCCCAGCAGCATGCCCACCTGCCACACCACTTTCCTTGTCTGGGACCAGGGCTTCTTCCCCCAGAAGGTGCAACCTGAGGGGCTGCCAGGGCAAAGCAGGCACAAATCATCAGTAAACTGCCTACCGAGCGTCAGTAAACTGGCTAACAACCGTCAGTAAACTGCCTACCGAGCGTCAGTAAACTGGCTAACAACCGTCAGTAAACTGGCTAACAACCGTCAGTAAACTG
>JAOVYW010005393.1:0-12310 GCA_025775045.1 Hiodon tergisus
ATGATGGTGGCCACACAAAATATTGACAATTTGGGCCCAATTTGGACATTTTCACTTAGGGGTGTACTCACTTTTGTGAGATACTGTAACACTATTTAAAACCTAGAAGTAGGTTTACTTCCTGGTTTGGGTAATATCCAGGTAGGTTAGTCTCCCAGGTTTGACTCTTGTAAGGTTTCTGGGTCTGCTGTCTGGAAATGTTTCTGCTGTCCTGCTTTAAAGAATTAACATTTTTTTACAATTTACAATTCTTTTAACATTTGATAATAAGACCAATATTGTATTCACTACACAAGAGGCATTCGTGGAATCCCCCTGGATTCACTGGTAAATATAGTTGTGTCCTCTGCATAACAGAGAAAATAGATTTTATGTTGACAAATAATGTTGCCAAGAGGCAGTATTTATATAGTGAACAGAGTTATGATTATGTGAGTTTCAAGTCTTTTCAGAAGGAAATGGTGGTCTAAGATATCAAAGGCTGCATTCTGATCAAGTAATACTGGAATGCACACTGAGTTATTATCAGATGCAAAAATTATTTTGCCTTTATCGAAAACATGACTGAAATGGCTCTAGAATATTATAAGGAAAAAATTAACATATTTAGACTAGAAAGGTAGCTTGGATATGGCCTTTTATAGAAGAAATTTGAAATTTTATTTTGGTGTAATTGGCTTAATTACTAGAAATTTAAGGAATTCTTGGTCATATCCTGACACTAAAGAGCCGTAAATGACGTTTAACATGGTATAGCACGTGAGGGCATGCTTAGTCCGAAAGCAGTTGGAGAATGAGGTATTGGGGAAGGGTTTCAACCTTTTAATGGATATTTTTAACCAAACTTATATATTTCTCAGGCAAATTATCAAAATAAACACATAAACTACAGTTGGGGGTGGCTGGACGGAAGTGGCTGGACGGAAGTGGCTGGTCCGGCGGCGCCCCCTCTTGCAGGGCCGGAACAGGCACGGGCTGCAGTGCCCCCTCAGGTAAGGGGGGGACTGGCACGTGCTGCAGTGCCCCCTCAGGAAAGGGCAGGCTGGATACTGGTTGTGGCATCCCCTTGTGTGAAATCTGGGGTGGCTGGGCCCCTTCTGGCATTGGCAGGCCCCCCCCCCCCCAAAGAGGAGCTTACTTTCTCCAGTTCTTCTTCCTGGGGGTCTTCTGTCCTGGGGCCTGGGGCTCGGCTGCTTTCCAGGCCACCCACAATTCCCCCAGCCTATCCTCTGCTTCTCATTCCACTTCCACTCCCCAGCCTGGGCTCAGGAAGGTAGTCTTCCTCTGCCAGGGGAACCCCTTGGCTCGCTCACCTACTAAGGCTGGCAGCAGGAAGCCTTCCACCCTCTGCCAGCCGCCACAACGGGCAGCGGTCTGGTTTGTGCCTGAACAGGCCACAAGAGAGGCACCACACCGCCCCCGCTTGGCTGAGGTGAGCCTGCCCTTTGTCCATGTCCCGGCCTGGATAACTTCTTTAATATATATTTTTGATATAGAAGCGAATAAATGTAAGACTGATCAATAGAATGTGCATGCGCACAAAGTTTTTAATTTAAAAGTAAACTGAGATGAATTCCCACCACATATTCACAGTATCACCACTAGTAGCATAGCAAAGGGGCATAAACAGTAACATAGTGATCTAGTGACGATAGTTTCTTACCATATTGAACCAGAAGGAAAATGAAAAGGAAGGTTACACTCCTCATACTCGTCTGAGATATAAGGTTCCTGTAACTTACTGCCTTTAGGGAGAGAGCAGACCACATCCTGTGTGTGGAGGAGGTGTTGCCCTCTTCTTTGTCATTTTCGACAAGCCTGACAAAGAGCTGAGCAAACAAGTCTCATGTCAACAGGGCCCACGATGTCAGCCTGCCTGGGAGGGGAAGTTCAATCTCTAGTGCCTGCAGCTGCGATGATGATACTAAGCCAGATAGTGACTGATATAGAGAGTATTTTACGACCGTTACATGATTCTCTGCTAAGCCAGGTGATGGGTCAGTCAGGGTTCTAGACAGCATCACTATACTGATGCTGGGCTAATTCAACCCAATGAAATATGTTGTTCATTAATTTCACAATTAGCTCAGTGGTTACAGTTTTACAGAGCCCAGTAATACCAAGCTATGATGTGTATGGAGCAGGCATGGTGGAAGAGTTTACTCACATGCAAAGTGTCCTAGTCATTCCTGTGCCATGCTTTTATTGTTGAGCCACAGTTGCAGTTTTCAGCTGGGTGGCCAGTGAAAGGCAGGAGAGGGGGAAGTCTCTGTTTTCCAGATTGACTTAGCAGGCTACACTATCTGAGATAAGCTGTTGGGTAAACAAAACTTATCACACTCATGATCGGTCTGAGTCCTCCCACTGGCCTTTGTATCACCGGGCAACTAATGTTTGCCAAGCAGGAGTGTTATAAAGGAGGCATAAAGAAGAGACAGAGTTAATTCTTGCATTCAAAGTTATTTAAAAGTCTATGAATTAGATTGAAAATATAGTATTGTTTGTGAACATTGCAACAGGAAGTATTTCTTGAAGTAATACTTCAATATTCTTATAATTCTATAATTGTATAATTCTATAAAATAATTATATAAATTAAGTAATTAAGTATAATTGTTCTTTCAATTCTCTCAAATAATGGAGACCAGATAACTAATAAACTTTTTGAAATAGTTTCTATGTTGATTCTATGTTGATTTGAATGGGCTGTGGCATGTTTTAGTCTGGTAATGTGGCAAACATGCTCTCATGTTCCCAATAAATGTGTGATAGATGTTCTGGTGTTCTACACAGAAACCAGCTTTACAACACATGTACAACACTGTGACTAAAGGTAAATATGTCACAAGACGCATTTTAATGCTCTAGGAAGATTTATGACAAAGATTACATCACTACTCCAGCCTTCGGACAGCCAGGTTTTTCCTGGGCTGCACCCTTTCCGCGTCAACCAGCAAAGACGGATGGCCTCCGTTATTGACAGCATTGACAGCTTCTGCAGTGGACAAGGGTCAAAGATGGGAGACAACCCTGACTGACAGTAGAACAGGGTCACGCAGGGCCCTGACTGACAGTAGAACAGGGTCACGCAGGGCCCTGACTGACAGTAGAAAAGAGTCACCCAGGGCCCTGACTGACAGTAGAACAGGGTCACGCAGGGCCCTGACTGACAGTAGAAAAGGGTCATGCTGGGGAGCGTCACTGAGGCTTTTCTGAGCTCAGCCGCTGTAGACATTGCTGGATAAAGGGCTTTGGCACATGTTTATATTTACTACATTAAGGCACTGAGTATCTGGCTGAGAAGAGGAAGCCAATGATCCAATTATAATATCAAATATGAAGTTAGATACCTCTAATTATTTTCCTATTACAATATTTAGTTTGAAGAGGTTTACCAGTTTTGAATAATAATTTTAGTTTGCAAGTTACTGATGCCATGCATGAAACTACTGCCACATATTCATAACCCTATGGTAAGTTAATGAAAAAATGTTCAATGCAGAGGTTATTTATTAATTGTTCCAGGTTTGTGAAGTAGGAAACCGTACGTGTGATGAGTGTATCAGTGTATCAGATTCGCAACATCAAGGAGCTCTGATTAAACAGCACAATGGTCTCTGATTGTCTGGTCCCACCAGTCCTAACTAGTGCTAACAGGTATCTGGTTCAGCCTGTGGGACCAAGTGCAGGTTTTCCTTGAGACAGATAGCAGGAAGTACAAGGAATAAAGATCCGGGTTTTTGAATGGCTAAGACATGAGAAGAAGGTTTGTAAGACTCTATTCTGTATGTAATGAATGATTTGTTTAAGGATGTAGTCTTGTGACAGCTAGATAAAACAACCAGTTTCCATACTCTTAATATGTTTTTAAAAAAAAGATGGCATTGCCTTTTTGAAATTGCATTTTAATAGCTCAAGGAATTATTATTACATTCTGTTCCTCTTAGACAAATCAAAATTAAATTCAAGCAGCAGAGGAAGCTAGTCATTCCTCAGAAAGCATAGCCGTAGTGTTGTCCTGGTGCAGGTGGGCGGGGTCAGCCAGTCACACAGGGGGGACCGAGCGTCTGCGGCGCTGGAGGGGCAAGGGCATAGCCGCACTGGCGCTGTAACACTTGGTGGGGTTACACCCACACTCCTCTACGTGGATGTACGGGAAGGGCACCATGTCGCCATTTAGGCACTTCAGGTTCACCGTGCGGTTGCTGGTGCGGACTTCCTGGCAACAGGTGCAGGAATGCTGCAGTGTGGATGCTTCATGTGAGTACCTGCAGGCAGCAGGGGACAGTGTGAGTCTCCAGTTTCCTGTCAGCTGAATCCCTACAAGTGCAGTGATCTTTGCATGGTTAAGCAATGAAAATACTCACTACATGACCAGCTATAGTATGTCACTACATGCACTAAGGTGCATGAAATATAGCTCTCCTGTTGGTGAACAGTAGGAGAGGAGCAGGAAAACTTTATGTGCCTGTGTACATGTGCATGTATGACAATATACTTTGATATTTACGTGTGCCTGTGTGTGTGTGTGTGTGTGTGTTACACTAAGTGAGGTACCACTGTTACAGTTGTCTGGACTGATGACTGATAGCAGTCTGTGTGCAACCACTCACTTCGTGAAGGTGTTGCAGGCTCCCTGGCAGTAGGTCATTTTGACCTTCTCTATAGACTGGCACCCATTATGCATGATGTGGGTGTCCAGGCTTTCTACCTTGCAGGCCCGCTCCTTCTCCACGCCTGTGGATGGAGACAGCAATGAGAACCAAATCCTGATGCAAGAGGCCACATCAACACCACCTCCAATGGTGCGAAACCTTACATACACAGGAGCCCCTCAGGACCAGGATTGGAAACTCTGAAGTAAACCTACCAACCCTACTGCACAACCCTAGCGAAAGTGAAATACTCACAAACTCTGCAGCAGCCATCAGCGGCAGTCTGAATAGTTCCCTGGAGAATGCAAAAGGAGGTAAAGACGTCACAGAAACAGTAGTATCTATACATTGTAGCGGTACAGCTGTAACCAGAGGGTTTTGCATTTAAATCGGGCAGTTCTCTTGTCCTCTAGGGTAAGGTAACCAACTTGCTTCAGAACATATTAAGCTGTTAAAATCACTGAAGGTAAAATTGTAAGCTATGTAAGTAGTTTTGGATGAAAAAAATGAGCAACTAAATGGCTGTGAATAGTGGGGGCTTCCTCCATGAGCACCCTGCATGTAATTTAAATCAACCTCATAGTTCTTTAATGACTATTCATCTTCGAAAGCCTGCATAGCAAACATTTTGGTGCTTGTGGTACCTCTGCCTTATGCATACTCACCGGCTGGCAGTTGGCCTCGTGGAAGGACGGGCACTGAATGCTGGAAATAGTCGTAACAAATGTTCCACTGATCCTCACACAGCCATATAACTTGCAGCTGTCTCCAGGCGGGGACCAGATGCTTCCATGCTGGGGTGGAACAAAGATGAGCATTCACTGGGGGACCAGTGACTCTAGCCTACCAGACCTCTATTGCTTGGGAAGCTTCTGATCTCAGGCTATTTTGGCTCTGGTCTCAGTTGATCTATAACCTGGGCTTACCTCCAGGAGCTCTGTGGTTCCATTGAGCTGGATGGAACAGTGGGTCTGCACACATTTGCCACAGCAGTCATTCTCAATCAGCTCCATATATTTGTACCCCTAGTAGAGGGAGGGAGGACATCGTTTTTTATTAGGATTTACTGATGGAAACAAGCTCTGGTACTGGTCCTGCACATCTGGTATGTAATGCCGAATTTCAGATCAAAATTAGTAAAATACGATCTTGCTAAGTGAAATTATAATGGTAATGTTTGCCGAGTTGTTTTTCACATTGTGCTCTTTATTTTTTATGAAAAATACGAGCTTACCATTACAATGAACTTACCGGATCACAGTTCTCCTTGCATATTATTGGCGCGCACATGATCTGGTTCAGACCAGTTTTGGGGTCTTTTTCCTCCGTACAGCTGCAGTTTTGGCAAGAGATCACTGGGACTGAGGCACCGGGCTAAACAGGAGGGAGGAATTTCAATGAATTCCGACTCTTGCAATCTTGCCGCAACAGAGTTATATATGTGTTGCTATGGACCAAACACCTGATCCCATTATTACCTGGTATTCAATTTGTTTGTTCACGCAGACTCTCTTTGGCTCTGAATGCAAAAAAACATATACTTTCACTCAGAGTTGCAAAAGACAATTAGTGTTGTTGCAGTTTGACAGCTAGCCTTGCCTAGAAAAGTTTGGAATAGCTTTGGTTTTTTGTGAGGAATCTCCTCACAATTGTTTAGTTGTGATTTTAACCAAAAGCTTAATGTACATTCAAATGTAATAATAACTTATCATTAATTAACACTTAAAATCCTGTGAAAGTGTTCATAGTGTAGGACACAAGGACATTTTTTATAGTATGCATTCTGTGTTCCTTTTGCGATTTTGCATTTCATGGAATGAAAAAGGTTCCCATGGAGGTGCTGACAACATTACCACATTCGCGTTCCGGGCAGCACTTTCCACTTGGCACCTTGATCACCGGATTGTATCCAGCATCACATTGCATGTCGATCTCTGGACATGTGCGGCTGTCACAGCCTAGGACAGAAACAATTTTTACACATTTGTATGAATACAGAAAGAATTCAGATTAAGTGACTTGTTAACTCAAGGTTAATACAGTAGTGACTCTTCCTAAAATTAGGTGCAGTTCCTTAACTACTGCAACAAGATGCTGGTCTCCTTAAACAGGACGCAAGTTGTGGATTTGCGGTTGATAAATAGAGAATGCCATATCTTGTAAAAGGATCATTCCTTTCTGAGAGTTATATCCAGTTGTGTTCATATGCACAACTGGCGGCGTGTGGGTCTTACGGCAGACAAGGAGTGGGCAGCAGGGGTCCACGGAGTTGGTCTCATTGACGAGGATGAAGCCAGGCACGCCACAGCTTGCCTCAGGGGCATCGGGGCAAACTCTGGGCTGACACGTCACTGTCTTAGTGGTATGCTCACAGACGCAGTTCTGGCACTTGTACTGGAATGTCTCACCAAACTGAACTCAATAAAACATAGAAAAGCATTTGTAAAATGTGGAGGTTATTTTACCCATGGGAGAACACCATATTCAAGGGATGCACATACGCTACTTTACTGATTTTAGCAATACAAAGTGGGATATATTTAAGCATAATGTGGAAAAGAACAGCTGTTAAAGTAAAGTATAAAATGAGCTTGTGTGCAGGCGCAGATCTTCTGTAATTGCACAGGGGGGGTACCCGCCCCCCTTGTAATCTGATTGGCCACCCTGTGTCACCCCCCCCCCCATTTTTAGTTGGCTCTTAGTGATGTCAATCATTGTTTGCATCGAATAGTCACTTTTGGGTGGCCCCCCCAATTTAAGAGTTTTTCCCCCTGTGCCACCCACTTGAAAATAATCTGGATCTGCCCCTGCTTGTGTGTGTGTGTGAGTGTGTGTGAGAGAGAGAGAAATATAGAGAGAGAGGTAGAACTGGGTGTACTGCAGATTACCTACTAATCAGAACTGTTTGCAAAGCACTGTTGTGAAGCAAGGTTTTAGGGTGCTAAGCAGTCATGGCAGAAAGAAGCTGTTACAGTGAGAAAAACAAAAACCCACCTCGCGTGGCACACCTTCAGGATCCAGGCATCCTATAGGGAAAGAAACACCAATCAGGAGACTCTTCTATTGGTCATCATTCAGGTACAACCTCACGCTCTCCTCCCAGGAGACTTTCCTATTGGTCACCATTCAGATACAAGGTCACGCTCTGCTCCCAGAGGGAGAATTTTGTATTGATAATTATTCAGATACATTCCATTTTTAGCAATTTACTTTAAAAATCGTCAATTAGTTAAGATTTTTTCTCTTTTAAGAATAAAAAAAACTTCACCAGTCAAATGCTTTGTGGTATATTAATCACCACCCTTCCCAAATGGTGCCAAATGATCCAGAGACCAAGGGGTAAACGTACCACACTTTTCTACACAGATGTCAGATTTCTTGTTGAACAGCTTCATGCCGTCTGGACAGAAGCAACCCTCTGTCACGAAGTTAAACTCATATTGGCCAGGCCTGAATAAGAGAAGTTCAATCGAATGTTAACATGTGCTACTCTGGTGTTGCTCTGTCCAAAATATCTGCCGTGTAACTAAACATAGACCATGCCACCTTGTAAATACAGTTCAATCCATACATTTTATTAGTACCGTTAAAATACATTAAATAATTAAATGTTCTACAAGCACTTAAAACACACAGTACGGAATACTGTTGTGCTCATGACAACAGGAACTCCATAGTTTGAGTCGAGATAACAACGTACTTGTCTTCACAAGTTGGTGGTTCTGCAGGGCCGCATGGTTCATACACCTTGCCTGCTGGGCAGCTACTTTCTGTAAATAAAGAAGAGATTCAACTCAGAACTGAATAGTTCTGCATACTAAAAAAATCTGAACACTTTCTATTTGGCAAATCCAATTATTTGCTTCTCTCTACAGCCAAGCCCTATCAATCTAAGGGACACGTCAGTGTGCATCACACCCCCTGCTGCATATCCTATGCCCAACACATGTTGCATTATCACAGCTATATGTCAAAATAGAGATTTGCTGCTTAGTAAACATGGTCTCTGTTGAACGTCATCATAGCCATTGTGCTATAAGGAGTAGGTTACTGGTTGTAGTGTGGCATGCTCCCGTGGAAGGAAAGACTGTTAAAACTAGTTTTATTTACCCAATAATGTAAAGCAGTGCTTATATAAGCTGGTAATTGTCAGAGTGGGTTCAGGAAAGCCAGGCCGTACCGCATTTGGTGGTGTGGTTTCTCCAGTGCACGCATACCCCAACCTGGGCGCAGGCCGATGCGTATGTCTGGAGGCTAGTGCACTCCACGGTGGGGTTGATCATGTGGCAGCTGTCAAAGGCACAGCCCAGGTAGAAGGGTTCGGGGGAGATCAGTTGGTGGCACTGGGCGAACACGCTGTGGATATAGAACCAGAGTGCATGGTGTGAGCAGAAGATCTCAGTCAGTAACCCCAAAAAAGTAACTCTGAACATACTGCTAAAGAAGACACTCCCCAGATTTGCTTTCCAACTTGACAGCTGCAGTGGGTCACTACCCAGCTCTTTTTTTTGATGAACTAATGATGTGGAATGCCAGAATGGGCCAGCCCTGTGTTACAGTGACGTTACAGCTGTGCATGTATGGGTTATGAAAGGTGTTGCTGAAGACATGTATCAGTGTGGTGGTGTTAGGGAGGAGGGGCCCACCTGCTCTTCAGGAGTTCACAGATAGAGTCTGGGGTGCAGGGCTTGTCTGTGGGTTGTGGGACAGATGGGCTGGTGGGAGCTGTGGACGGTGCTGTACACTCAGGCTTCAGGAGGTCTTCCACTGACCAGTAGTCTCCCATAACATCACAGCTGTCAACCAGCTGGCCATTGGGAAGCATGCAGTCATCACTCGGATTGTTGTTGCATGTACCTGTGGGGCATGTTAACACTAAACATGTGGCTCTCCTTCAACAATATGTCACTATTAAAAATGACATTGCAGAGCTGCACAGTCTCAGCCAAAGTGCCAGGACTGTAATTTATGAAGAATGTAAACCTTCTTACCACACTGTCCCTCTGTGTTGTTTCCAAAGTGCTTGAAAGGCAGACTGATGCTAAAGCCAGTAACACCAAATGTCACCACCACTTCCAGCAGAGGGACCTCCAGGACCAGGTTGATGCCAGTGCTAACAACCTTCATGTCATGCCAGACAAATGGTGTATTCACCGTGGTTCCACCCAAGAGCACCTTGACCATTAAACAGATAACAGAGACGTCGAACATAGACCCTTAAGACAAAGACAGGCATATTACAAAATCTTCTTTTTTTAGTGCCTATGGTCTTGATACGATGTGGGTATCCAAGATCTACATCCATAGAAATGGTCATCTTACATATTACAGTTGACTCTATTTCATAAAATGTTTTCATGGTGGAATCTTTAGGCAATTACATGCTTCCTGTATAACTAAATAACTATAACTGTATAACTATAACTGCATAACTTCCTGTATAACTAAAAACTCCACAGTCCTTCCATTTCAAGTCCCGGGTCAGAACTGACCTCCAGCTGAGCAGCACCGATGACGTTGTGGTTCTTTAGGGTGATGACCTGGTCACGGTAAGATACGCTGACGGAGCGCGGACAGGACACAAACTCCTCTGGGTCGCAGTGGATGTTGTCAATGTAAACCTTGAAGTTGTGGCGAGGTGTCTTTTCCTCCATGAGCACGTAGGTGCAGTTTCCCTGGAAGCTGTAAAAATGCCCGTCGAAAGTGATGTAGTGGGGATCTCCCCAGCCCTCACAGTAGCCTAGAAAAGAAAACAAATTTCCCAAGTCTTTGATCACTCCTGCTAACCAGTATCTGATGTTATTTTTTCCCAGTAAAAATATATTCTCTGACACCCTCTGTCAGGAAAAGGAAAATACTGACCATCAAAGTGTGAGACCGTCATGGGATATTATGGTTATATTGATCCCTTTTTAAAATCTTTGCTTTGTGCACTCTAATTTTCTTTTCTGTCTAATTTACACAGGTGGTGTGCAGTACTCACAGTCACAGGTGTAATATTGACAGCAGTATTTCTCATCGTACACCAAAACTGGTTTTTTGTTATTAGCACATGTGATGTTCTCCAGAGGGGGGCATTCGTAAGGAATTATTTCGATGATATTATCTTCAATGCACCGAGCCATTGTGCAGTTACATAGCCAAAATGTTTCATTTTTCTGGTGTTGAAGATAGAAGAAAACATTCAAGCTTGTTAATTATTCCAGTGTCGTTAACTAAACAATCTAAATAAATAAGCTGGTGTAACTATCAAGACATAATGAATATCATCAAATGCATATCACTACTACCACTGACTACCATCAATGCATTTTCTTTCTTGTTGCCTTGTTTGACACAGTTGTAAGATTATATGTGTGTGTGTGTGTGTGTGTGTGTTAAGGATTGGTGGTATACAGCTGTTTAACATCTAAGGCAGTTAGTAAGGCCCGAAGGTCACATGACTCACCAATTTGTCCCACTCAGGGCAATCCACATGCTTAGTGGGTGTGGGTTCAGGTGGGGTCGGGGTAGAGGGAGTGGGAATGCATGGCATTGTGCTGTTTATAATCTCGCAAACATTAGAGCAGATCATAGTGAGGCACAGCCCAGAGCCAATATGTGTCATATTGAATATCACTTCCCCTGAAAAAGAATAATCAAGTAGCTCTGTAAGATAGCCCTCCAAAACATGGGTGATGAACATATAATGTTTTACTCTTGTTCATGACACTAATATTGCAAGGGTCTTTGGCACATCTGCTCATTCTTGAGTATTTTAACTAAATTCTGAGAAGCAAGTGAAAGAAATATATTTGCAAATCATGCAATATTGTTGCTGCTAAAGCTTCTCTCCTGATGAGATTACAGTAACTTTGAATATCCTAAATCTGTTGCAATGCACGATAGCACACTCATAATAAAAATAGTAATCATTATTATAATATAAACTAAGCTTGATTTCATCAGAGCACTGCAGATTAATTATCTCTTAGCTAAGGAAAATGTAAAGAAGAAAACAAAGCCTCATGCGTTATAAAAATCAATTTGGTCATTTGATCATTTAGTCATAAGATCATCATTTTTATATTGTTTTGTTTTGTTAAACAACATTATGAGGAAATGAGATAAAACTCACCAGGGTTATATTGTTTCCCATTGATTACACAGAAACAAGGGGTTGCTGATTCAATAATTTGACCTGTTGGTGTTGGTGGGGTTGTTCTTACTGTAGTTTGTGTTATTGGTTCTATTGGTGGCATCGTTGTTTTTTCAGTTGATGTTGTTTTAGTGGTTGATTCTGGTTCATTGATTGTTGTTGATTCCGTCAGTTCTGTAGTCCATATTGGTGTGGTTGTTTTTGTCGGTATTGTGGTAGTTGTTGATGTCGTTATTGTAGTAGGCATTGTTGTTGGCTCTGTAGTTATTGTAGATGATGTTGCTGGTTCTGTCTGAATGGTAGTCGGTGTTGTTGTTGCTGGTGTAGTTGGTGTTGTTGATTCTGTAGTTACTGTAGTGGGTGTTGTTTCTGCAGTTATTGTTGTTGTTGTTGTTGTTTTTGTTGAAATAGTCGGCGTTGATGTTGGTTCTGTTGGTGGGATTGTTGGTTTTTCAGTTGATGTTGTTTTAGTGGTTGGTTCAGGTTTATTGATTGTTGTTGACTCCGTCAGTTCTGT
>JAOVYW010005394.1:16313-27780 GCA_025775045.1 Hiodon tergisus
CACGTGAGACAACCCTTCTGTCTGCACCCCAGACCCACGTGAGACAACCCTTCTGTCTGCACACCAGACCCACGTGAGACAACCCTTCTGTCTGCACACCAGACCCTGTCCGACCCACGTCGGACAACCCGCTGTCCGAACCGTCCAGTCTCTGGCTCCAGCACCCACCGCCATTAGCCGGTCAACGGTGGTCCGTCTGTGTCTAGACTTACCAGGTCATGGCCCAGGTCCCCGTGAGCAGGGAGTGCACCAGCGACACCGAGAGGTTCCTCCACCTCCAGGAGCGGAACTCATCGTGCTCCACCACCTTGGGCAGGGGCAGGGACCGCAGGAGCAGGTGGATGACCCTAAATGTCAGGGAGAAAGCCACCACTGACAGACCAGGGTGGGACTGCAGCACGGACAGCAAGTCCTCCATCTTATTTTTACTCCTCTCTGGCTTTCTCGTTTCCCTCTTCTCCTCCTCTCTGGCTCGCTCGTTTCCCCTCCACGCGCTCCTCCTCCACTGTCTGTCTGTCTGTCTGTGTGTGTGTGTGTGTGTGTGTGTGTATGTGTGTGTGTGCTCCCGAGTGCTTCCAGAGCCCCCACCCTGGCTCACATCCGTTTCAGCGGTGGCAGAAGCATTCCGCACTCGCTGAACTCATGCGGGGGGATGACAGCTTCTCTGAGACGGCCCATTCCACGTGCTGCCACTCCACCAGTCGGATTCTCTGAAGGGGGAGTGGCCAAGAGAGTGGGAGCATGGGCGGCGGCCCTGTCTGAAAAAACAGAGCGGACGGGGAAACTTTTATATGGAAAACAAAGGCGGTAAAAACTTGGAAAATTGCTCCAAGTTGTGCTTAGAATTAATGAAAAAACTTTAATTGAAACTCTGTGTCCCTCTGAAAATTCCTCTGCATCTTGCACAAACAACTATAATTTAAATCTCAGTCTCACAGGATTGCTTTTTGTTCAAAGGTATTAGATTATCTGTAAAAAGAAAAAAAACACAATTCTCCAATAGTCTCTTTTTTGGAATTAGTCAAAGCTGCCTTTAATGATTTCTGTGCAGGGTTGTGTCACTCCGTAGCCATCTGATTTATCCATTAACCTTGAACGTCAGACCTTTTTATTGGAGAGCTCACCCTAACGCCAACAAATTACTGTGGCGGGCCTCACTGGATTCCTCACCCAGGAGAGGCCATGCACCAGGGTAGAATCGCTGCCTTTCTCTAGGTGTCTTTCGGTGCATATTCCCCCAAACAGGCACTGAATCATCAATGCAGGCTTTTGCTTTGTGCTTGGCCTGCCCAAGGGAAATGTATGCAGTCGAGGTATTATTTTGGCGCAGTCCATATTAACACAAAATGGTGAAGCCACTTAGAGGCATTTGCTTTAAAGGCTTGATATTAAATTATTCAGAAGTGTTTATTACTTGAGCATAAGCACAACATGCCAGATTAAGAGGGTTTTTCGGTAAATGTAGACAGAACATGGTAGCTCTGAAACGGTATACCTAGCTACACCAGGGTGATTTGAGAAGGAGTTGAGTATAACGGGACTGAAGCTGGTAAAACGAGTACATTGACTTACTATTAACGAATTTCTAATTAAAGTCAGAATGGTAAAAAGAGAACATCCAATATGAGCAGTGTTGTAAAAGAACTTCGTAAATTCTTAACGATTTTATCTGCTAATAGTTTACACGTTTTTTGAAATAACATGTTGTTTAACAATGCTTTATAGATTTTATACTCTATACGACATTGCTATACGTACGACTTCACATCTGCTAAACAGACAGTAACTGAAAAACACGTTTAATTACTGTAATAGTTTAATTTTAGATTTATTGTTTTTTAAGACCATATCTATTTGGTGGGCGTTGTTTAGAGTGCCTGATTTGTGGAACACGTTGGCCCCAAAAAATTCGAATCACTGAATGTCACTAGAGGGCGCAATTGATCAACATTAACGAGTTATTTTCGAAACCTTTACACTTTCCGTTGAATAATCAAAAAGTCTCCGTTTACAAATCTTTTATTCTCCTTTTATGCTGCAAGAGGCACGTAAGATAGTAATACTCTTATGTAATACACCAGTGTGTGCATCTCTACCCTGTGTTTGTCAGACGTAGCAGACTGGTGCCCATGCGTGCTCGTGTCTGATTTTAGCACCGTTTTCCCCAGTGCCTCAAGATGATGCTATGCAGACTTTAACGATGGCAACGACGTGCACACTGTTTGTCCAGCTTGTTCGGTTGGAATGAGTGTCTCTATACAGCGCGACAGAGAGGTTTGCCCTTCACAACTTTGCCAACCTGTTATGTCTTACCTGTGGCACCCACTGACGGAAACACAAGAGGCTCAGTCTATTACAATTACACAGCGGTCCTGTGAGTCAACAGCTCGCTTTTGAAGAGGTGTGAAGCTGCCGCAGCCGCGGAATCAGTGGGGGTCAGTGTTTTTGATGCGGTTTTGGAGAACCGGGCTGCATTGGTCAATACTCAAGAGGATGTTTGCTGAGCTGGGAGTGTCCCACCTTGGACCAGTTCCACTTGATGTCCAGTAAATAAAAGAACCCCCACCACTTCAACCATTTCTAGTAAAACTTGCTGTTCTTTTGTAAGCCGTCCGTGTTTAACAATGAGACGCACAGTTTCTGAACACTAAACCTACAGAAACGTGACCATGAAACGGAACAGTGCATCAGAGTAACAAGTTTACGGAAACCCGTTCTGACAACAGAGAGAGGCCAACATTTGTTTCTACTAATACGGGAGCGTGGCACGGTTGTCTGTTGTAAGCTAATGTTTGTTTCCGCAGACAATGCTAATGTCATATGACTGAAACCAAACAGAACAGGATCTATTTTCAGTCAAGTCTCCTGCCTCCAGGCACGGTAACATTCGCCAGCCTCAGAGCAGCGTGACTAGACGTGGCTCTTATACAATCCGCTGTTGTTGGTAAACAAGGCCTGCATTGGGGCAGTCACAACAAACAGAAAGCCAGATCATAACGTCTTTTGTCATCCTGATTCTCTGAGTGGGGAGACCCAGCGACGCACGTGATATCGATCAAGCAGCGGGGTACATTATTTGGTAATTTGGTTTGTGCCGCTGTTGTGTTCACTTTTAGCTGCAGTTTAAGGAAGGCACCAGCCCTGGCTCTCTCTGGCTGGCCTAGTAAGCACTTCCCTTCAAGATCTGGCAGACTCTTGCAGGCTTGTGGAAATTATTTGTAACACTGTCACTGTATTTGGCTCGACGCTATAATGAATAACTGCATTCGATTTAGTCCTGGAGAGTTTCCGACGTTACAAAGACAAAATAAGTTATGGTGATATTGTGGAGGGGCCGATTGCATGGAAAATTCTTCAAAACAGCGATAAGAGATCAAACTCGATGAAAGATCCTGTGCCTGCGTCCCCGCATCTCACGGGCAGATGCCAATCATTATTTCATCACCGAAACCTACCTGCCCTTACCCTACCTCAAGTAGCACTGGGGCGCTCTCCCAGGAAGTGACACATTGTTAACTTGCATTCCTCAATGTGTGTGCATGGATTAAGTAAATATGCACAGCCTCCACTATATATATGTGTCTTGTGTTAATATATATATGTGTTTGCCCTGAAATTACTTCCTGACCTGGAGAGCGTTTGGTGAATCTGGCACTGGGCACGGGTGGCTATGTGTCACACCAAACACACCCACCTATGTTCACATTGGTTCAATTAGACAATTGATTAAGGTAGCTTTAAATCAATCTTTGTTCAGTATTTTAAATTGTCTTTGTTCAATATTTGCCACCAGGAAATGCTGTTGTAACAGACAGTATGCCGAAGGCAGAGTTTGACAGTTTTGTTATTTCATGACCTGACTGACACACCAAGACATTTTGCCCTCTGGGCCAGCTAGGTGACATTTTAGTGCCGCCCTCCCCCTGTTATACATGTGGCCTGGGCCATTGGCGGAGGGGACACTCAGACATGAGGAATGCGCACTAGTGGGGCTGGGTGCTCTCCGAAACCACAGCTGCACAGGCGATAAGCCCCAAAATATTCACCGTGGGAGAAAAAATTCACTGCCGGTATCTTGGCGAGACCGTGAACGTAACCGTGACAACAGGCCAGACTTGAACAACGCCAAAATAAACTGACAACAGGCTCTTTGACGTGCTATTTAAAAGCGTGTTTCTGCCATCTCGTTTCTGTCTTGAGTTGTTTTGGGTGCAAGGTTTTCCCTTTGGCTTTACGGACGTATGTTCAGTGTGATAAAATATTGCTATTTGGCCTTCTGATATAATTCTCTTTCAGCCCAAAACCACTGGAATTATTAGTCATTCAGGTTATTTAAAGGAGAAATCTATGATGCAAATGTCTCCCAATGGAGTTCTACTTCTGTAGCAAGTTTTCCACTTATGTGCAATAAGATACGGCAAGGTTAATGTCAATAAACTGTTATTTATTTACCATGATATATACAATTTTTGCCACCACACACAGGATGGTAAGGAAGTGCGATGTGGACCTCCATCTTTATGAAAACGAAGCTTCTTTGTGCATGCATGTTAATGTTTGATATTTATTGTATGGGGTCCACAGTGTGTTAAAGTGCTAAAGAGCAAGTTAAAGAACTTACAATTTCTTTAGAGAGATGGTAGTTATTTGGAGGTTTATTTTGCCGCTATTTTAACTAAACTAAAATTGAGATTTAACTAGACTTCCTCTTAGACGTGGGGGGGGGGGGGGGGGTCTGAAGCGTGTGGCAGGAGATGAGATACCGAAGTTTGTGACTCTTTGTGAATAGTCCCTTGGATCCTGTATCAGTCACCATTATCCATCATCAATTAACCTTGATGAATTACACACACACTCCTGGAGATTAAATTACACCCATTTAAATTTATATCAAAATGTATAAAAGAGAAGTGAGAAAACATAGGGATCAATATATTTTACTGCAAGGATGCTAAAGCAGATAAAAAGATCCAATTCAGTGGCTCCATGTGGCAAGATTGCCTTTCCGTTCACAAACACGTCCGTCTCATTGGGTCCTGCAGTAAGGCAATAATGAGTCATTCCGTATACCAAAGCCTTTCCAAAGCCACGGTTCTTGGAGGCTCAGCCCAAGACACACAATACTTTTCAGATGCCTGACTCAGCAATTTCAAATTGATCCTTTTACTGAGGAATGCGATCAGATTCGGATACTGTGTGTGTGTGTGTGTATCTGTGCCTGTGTGTCAGTGAGTGTGTGTGTATCTGTGTCTGTATATGTGCGCCTGTGTGTGTGTATCTGTGTGCATGCGTGTGTGTATGTGTGCATGCATGTGAGTGTGTCAGTGTATCTGTGTGTGTGAGTGTGTCAGTGTCTGTGTTAATGCGTGTGTGTATGTGTGCAGCGGTAATCACGGGAGCCAGTGTGGCTCGTCTACCCGCCGCGGAGACATCCGCCACCCTGTGAGCGAGGGGGGAGAATCAGACGGACCCTTATCAGGTCCTGAGGCTTTCCTCCTCGCCGCCTGCGTGGAGCACAATGCTGGGTCTTTGTGCTCATTTCCAAATCTTAGCAGAGGCGGAAGCCTTCCTGGCAGAGTCTGTTTGTGGTTGCTGCCTGCTTATCTGGGCCAGGGAAGAGAGTCTGCCAGTCTGCCATTATAATACTGATTACAACAACCTGAGTAACAATCTTTATTCCATCATTCAGCGTGTACATACATAGTGCATTAAAAACATGCTTTTAAATGCTATCACCCAGGTGTATATCTTTACTTCTGACCATACCCACACTGGCTTCATGTATCACCATTGACAAATCTGTACTCCGTCTGCTTCTTAGAAAATGGATTACAAGAGCAGTGTTCCCACTGAGGGAACATAATCTCCTTTGTGGACATGAATTGGGCTGGTTGACTATTTGCTTCTCCTTCTGCCCCAGATGATGAATGAAAAGCGACAGCGCGCCACGATGGCAACATCCGATGGCTGAAGGGAATTCAAAACACAGTGTGAAATGTGAAAAGCCTTTTGCACAAATGTCTCAGCATTCTCACCCGAAATTGAAGTCAGTCCCTCCGGATGTGAACATTACGTAACTGGGAGACAATAGGAAGTTGCCGTAAAGCGGCTGTAAACCTCTCGGCTTTAATCAAAGGTCAAATTTTTGATACCGAAGACCACACTGTTGCTTCCAAACACAAAGGAAGGGATCTAGCGTGGATGACGCAAGATCAGCGTTGGTTTTCGTGTTTAATATAACCCTTTCTAACACCTGAGCCCTTGAGATTCCGCGAAAACAGACTGCGCTAGAATTAGCATTCTGATACAGATATAAATGATCGTCAGTGTAGCCTTGAAAGATTTTAAAGCCGAGCAGTGCGTATAACGTATTACAAGTGATTTCACTGATCTGAGACAGACGGCCCTCAGGCTTGAATGTGTGATGAGCAGGAAACTCGATTTGGATGGGAGACGTCTGACTGACGTTTATGGCACGTTTATCATTAGTTGGGTCCACCCCGCTCAACATTGATTTTTTTTTATTGGAATTCGTCCAATTCATTGGGCCTATGGAGGGGGTATAAGCACTCTATTATAAACTAAATACAGAGGATATCTTGGTGTCTGCTGAGTACCCAATTAACTCCGAGGGCACTATGCAACCCTTTAAATCACGTACATTTCTCCGTTATTAATGGTTATATATCTGTGGCTAGTATATCCTGCCTCCATTTTGGGGGGTAACTTCGTTTTTTGGATAAATACTTTCCTTAAAATACTGCGGACATGTTTGTCCCAATTGCTTCCCTGTAGGACTTGGGAGGAGCGGCTGGTTGCCAGGAGACGGTTAGTGAGTGAGTGAGTGCATGAAATAAAAAAAATGGAGAAGTATGAAAAAATCAAAGTTGTTGGAAGAGGAGCTTTTGGGTAAATAAGAAACAGGTTTACTTTCTAAATTCTAACATAAACAGGATTTCGCCGCTATTGTTTTGTTTCTTTCCCGTCGTTGCTTTATTTGTTTAAAAGTTTGAAAATTTGACGACACTGGCTGTCAGTGGCGAGTTTTCATATGGTTATATCTGCAACAATTTAAAAATGTACGATTTGTACACATAATTGAGTGATTGCGAAACTAATCCAACGTCCGATAGAAAACTAGCTAGCCTATTTCGGACACCGAGGAACGCGGTTAAAATAGTGGTTCTAACTATCTTAAACCGTTATATTACCTGTTTAACGGGTAGCTACTTAAATGTGAATTTCCGTTGTTAATGGTTGTCGACATGTTGTTTTTGTCGGATTGCAACATTTCAGTGTTTCTCATTCACATTTCCAACTGCGTTTTTAAAATGCGTCTAATTTGTATGCACAAGTCTCATCAGTTCATCTATTTTATATGATCTTTAACCGTGTTTCATATATGTAAAGAATTAATAACAAATGAGTATATTTACTTCACACACAAAAAAGCAGTACCAACACTTAATAAAAACCGTTACAGTT
This sequence comes from Hiodon tergisus, assembly GCA_025775045.1. Classification (NCBI taxonomy): domain Eukaryota; kingdom Metazoa; phylum Chordata; class Actinopteri; order Hiodontiformes; family Hiodontidae; genus Hiodon; species Hiodon tergisus. Next base: position 23,799 of record JAOVYW010005394.1, read on the forward strand.
ACTTCAGTGCAGCATTCCTAGCAGCCGTTCCAAGTAAAACACGCCCCTCTCCCGCTGATAGAATCGTGCATCTGTGCCGGCGGCGCAGCGACGGGGCCTTGGTCATCCTGAAGGAGATCCCGGTGGAGCAGATGACGCGGGACGAGCGACTTGCTGCCCAGAACGAGTGTCAGGTGCTGAAACTTCTCAGCCACCCAAACATCATTGAATACTACGAAAACTTCCTGGAAGACAAGGCCCTCATGATCGCAATGGAGTATGCGCCAGGTACCCCCTTGTCAAATATTATAATTAAGTGACGTTTATTCTGTATTTGAAGAGGAGACAAAGGGGGGAATATTAGGCATGGAGATGGTAGATTAACAAAATATAGGTTGTGTGTAAAAATCATGTTTATATCCTACTTGTCAGAGCAGTGTGAAAAGAGCATAACGCACACAGTTCTCAACAGAACAGATATCTGTGAATTAGCTTTTTAAACTCCCCCCAGAAGGCGGATGCAGTGAGTGTTCCCCTACTCTGTGACGATGTGCCGTCACTTTAAACTGGGCTTCTCTGCGTCCTGATCCAGGCGGAACCCTGGCGGATTACATCCAGAAGCGCTGCAACTCCCTCTTGGATGAGGACACCATCATGCACTTCTTCGTGCAGATCCTGCTGGCACTCTACCATGTTCACCACAAGCTCATCCTGCACCGCGACCTCAAGACCCAGAACATCCTGCTCGACAAGCGCCAGATGATTGTCAAGATCGGAGACTTCGGCATCTCCAAGATCCTCGTCAGCAAGAGCAAGGCCTACACGGTGAGGGTCGGAGACTGCCACGAGACTGCCTTGGCTACAGCCGTGTGTTCTGGATTGATGACGCTCACGTCCACCTCCACGTCCCTGTGCCTTGCAGGTGGTTGGAACTCCGTGCTACATCTCCCCTGAGCTCTGTGAAGGCAAGCCCTACAACCAGAAAAGTGACATCTGGGCTCTGGGCTGCGTGCTGTACGAGCTGGCAAGCCTTAAGAGAGCTTTTGAGGCAGCGGTAAGATCGTCTTATTTTGCCAAGTGATTTGCACATATGTGTTCCATGAACCGCCTCCTGAATCGCATGTCGTATGACCCAGAAGTCAGACTGAAGGGTCTGTTTTTCAGCGTGACACACTTATTGGCTTCATATACTTATTCGGCACGTAGTATGGATTTGTCAGATTAAGATTAACTTCATGGGTAAGTCTTACTTTCCTCCCTGTTGTAGAACCTGCCTGCTCTGGTTCTGAAGATCATGAGCGGCACCTTTGCCCCGATCTCGGACCGGTACAGCCCAGAGCTGAGGCAGCTTATTCTTAACATGCTCAACCTGGACCCGTCCAAACGGCCGCAGCTCAACGAGATTATGGCCCAGCCCGTCTGCATTTGTCCTCTGCTCAACCTGTACACTGACATTGGCAATGTCAAGATGCGCAGGTGATGTCTCTCGAGCCAAACATTTTTATTGTGTTGACTGCACTCCCTTTATAGCACAAAATGTCTATTGAGAAATATTGAACAATATGTATAGATAAATCAACTGTACTGTTTTATTTTTATTTTTTCTCCAGTTTTTATATTTTGGATTCCCATCCTGTGTCCACATTCCAGTTTGAATTTGGAGATCCCGCTTAAATAAATATCAATCAAACTGTTTTTGTTACTGTTTTTGGAGCGAGAGGACGTGACCTAAAACTGCACTGGAGTCAGTCAGCACGTTGTGGCTCTCCTGCACTTCATGTTATTTTTAATACAACAACTGTTCTCTGGTCCCAGAATGGAGAAGCCGGCCGTGCAGGCAGGCGCCCATGGAAGGGTGGGAGGACGATTACCCGGCAACCGATCGAGGGGTCGGTATTGGTCTTTTACCTCATTGAACCCTCATTACTTTGTCTGTTGATGAACTTCTGCTCTGAGAAGTCCAGCACGGTCTTGTTTTGTCATGGAATGAAAGTGTTGCCTCTTGAGGCTGTGAAAGGCGGCGCCGTCTTACCGGCAGGGCTCCTGCTGTGACGCGTTGGGTGTCTGACCCTCATTTCATCCCTTCCTCCTGATCTTCTCCCACCGGTCAGATGGGCTTTCGGGTTTGGGCTCAGGGAAGATGGTGCACCCCCTCCCCCTGTCCTCTGTGTACACCTGGGGAAGTGGGATCTCCGCCCCCCACCGTCTCCCCATGCTCAACACGGAGGTGCTGCAGGTATCCCTAGGCCGCACGCAGAAGATGGGTGTCACCAAATCCGGCCGTCTCATCACCTGGGAGGTCAGAGGTCAAGGCTTTGCTTTTCCCTGTTTGCATGTCTGCCAGGCAACGGCCTTTGTTGTGGTTATTCCCCCAGACCCAACTATAAAGGATGCCATTCTTTTTGACATGCTGCAGTTTACCGATGGCTTTAGTAAGTTGTTATGAATATGCGTTTTGTTCTTGGAATACGGGTGTGAGGTTCCCCTTTGTTTCGGCAGGCCCCTTCTGTGGGGTCTGGGGATCCCGTCCTTCCTGGGGCAGTGGGGCAGATGCAGCCGCAGTTCATCTCCCGCTTCCTGGAGGGGCAGTCTGGAGTCACCATCAAATCTGTGTCCTGTGGAGATCTCTTCACCAGCTGCATGACGGGTGGGTATATTTAAACGTGCCGTTCGCCACTGTTTACCACACCCCTTTCAGAGCTCTGCTTTTGACGTTGGCTGAAGGTCTCCCTCCATTAGCTATTCTTGTATTTACTGCCTGGTCTGATATAAAAATCTATGTACAGTTCAGTACAAATATAAACAAAAACGATCTCGGCAACACGGGAGAGCTCAGATAAATTCACCACTTCTTCTCGGCTCTTGATTTGAGAGCATTAAATTGCGCGTATCCCCTCAGTGTTACAGATGTCTCTGCCACCGTCGTTCAGGGATTCCTAGAATTAGCTGCCCTGAGGTCACCAGCAGCCGCAGATAACATCGGATAAAGGAGCATAATTTTCGGCTTTGCGTCCTTACAGGCATTGGGACAAGTGATTTGAGTAGATTCCCATTCCTACTCCTTATTCTTATTCCCTTGTGGAGGATTATGTTCTGCTATGTTTGACCTCTTTCCAAAACAACGTGACGCACAGCATGGCCTTTAAGTTGTTCTTCCTGTGGTTCACTTAGCATCCTCATCTCGTGTAATTATCTTTGTTCTCAATTTGCAGACAGGGGCATAATAATGACGTTCGGGAGCGGCAGCAATGGCTGCCTCGGACATGGCAATTTCAATGACGTTACGCAGGTTAGCAAAACGCCGTTTCTGGTCGCGGTTCGGGCTTCGACATGTAGCAAGTCATTATTTGCGAGGTAATTTTCAATGCGTCGCATTTCTCCGTTTTTGTTTTTTAAATCAGCCTAAGATCGTGGAGGCCTTGCTCGGGTACGAGCTTGTTCAGGTGTCTTGCGGGGCGTCCCACGTCCTCGCCATCACCAACGAAAGGGAGGTTTTTGCCTGGGGAAGAGGAGACAATGGTAGGAAAACCTCCGCCTCTTCTCTTGGGCTGGAGTTGGCTCTGTGATCTCCCTAGTCACGGTGGTGCACAGCCTGTACGAGGATGCTGTCGTCTTGTAAACCTGGTTTCGCGGCCACCTTCCTCCCCACGTCCTGACAGGTCGCCTGGGCCTGGGCTCCCAGGACTCCCACCACTCGCCGCAGCAGGTGCGCGTGCCCAACGGGTTCGAGGCCCAGCGTGTGCTGTGTGGGGTGGACTGCTCCCTCGTCATTGGCACACAGCATGACATCCTGGCCTGTGGCAGCAACAGGTGAGGGGCTCGCTCTGCAGGCTCGGAGCTGCACTCGTTGGTACATTACAGGTTCTGAGACTAGCTTGAGCAACAGGTGAGGGGCTCGCTCTGCAGGCTCGGAGCTGCACTCGTTGGTACATTACAGGTTCTGAGACTAGCTTGAGCAACAGGTGAGGGGCTCGCTCTGCAGGCTCGGAGCTGCACTCGTTGG
>JAOVYW010005394.1:27880-38705 GCA_025775045.1 Hiodon tergisus
GTACATTACAGGTTCTGAGACTAGCTTGAGCAACAGGTGAGGGGCTCGCTCTGCAGGCTCGGAGCTGCACTCGTTGGTACATTACAGGTTCTGAGACTAGCTTGAGCGTGGCGTTCTGTCATGGTGAGTCGAAGGTCCCTCTCTGGTGCGCTGGTACTGTATTTTCCCAATGATAAACATTACTCGGCCTCCTCCCAGTAGATCTCCTGCTGGATGTTAATTAGGTGGTAGGTGCTGCAGCAGTCTAATCGTCTTCAGCAGAGTTGCAGAGTTGTCCGTCCCTTCTGCTGGGGTTGCGTTGCCGGAAGAGATTCACGGAGAGTGATTCATGTCATCCAAAGCAACATCTCACAAGGCGTGTAAGAAAATGAATTTAAGTTGCGCTGCAGTGAAATCCCGTCACAGTGTCTGCATTTCGCCCTCGGATGTGTCATGTGGTGAACAGGTGGATTTAGGTAATACCCGTGACGTTAAGCTCAGAGCCCATAACGTGCGAGACAACATTCTGACACAGTGACAGACATTCTTCTTGAACCTGAGGGGGAGTGAGGGGGGGTCTGCCTGTCATCAGTCTTCACTCATACACAGTTCCTCATTGACTCTTTAAGGAAACAAACCCTGCATGATTCATACATAAGTATTACTAGAGATTCCTTGGAGTTGCAAAAGGTGACTCTTGATATAATTGCATATACGTGTATGTTTGTAAGGCTTTATACAACACAAAAAGTAATGTACTTTTAAATGAATGGGAGCCCTATGGAACTTAATATAGCACAAATAGTCCTTCCTGAGTCACATCCATGCTATCCTTGTTGGAACCCTGGGGTCACGGTTGATAAATATGTTTTTGTCTTTTAGAGATAAGTAATGTATCGTTCTGCGGTAAAGTCTCCTGTTCTGCGGAATCAAATGAAACTAACTTGCATTCGTTCTCGCCTGGCGCTTTCAGATTTAACAAGCTGGGTTTGGATAAGATCGTGGCTGCAGAAGAACCGCTCCCCGCGGACCAGGTTGAAGAAGCCCACACTTTCAGTCCCGTTCGGTCAGCTCCCCTGAGTGTGGAGAAGATCGTTTACGTGGACATTGGAACCGCGCACTCTGCTGCAGTCACGGGTGAGGTTGAGCTCCAGGTTCACCTATAAGAGAGGCCGATGCTATCTGTTATAAAGCACACAAGGCTAACTCAAACTACATGTCACTCTAACAGCAGAGGTTCAGTAGACTGTTTTGGGAAGGGGTTCTGCCATGAAGAAAAGATCCAGCTGAACGTACCTCATAGCCAACAGTATTTATTGTCCTGGGCCATGCTGGTGTCTTGTATCATTCATTTGTTGGGTTTGGAACCCCTGTTGCGTCCCTACGTCGTGTCCCCAGAGAAGGGACAGTGCTACACCTTTGGCAGCAACCAGCACGGACAACTGGGCTGCAACACTCGCCGGACCAGCCGTGTGCCATACCTGGTGCCAGGCCTGCAGGGCATCGCCATGGCAGCGTGTGGGGACGCCTTCACTCTGGCCATCGGTGCAGGTGAGCCCGTCAGAGTAGTGGCGCAAAAGACATCATAGTAAGTATCTGGAAGGTTGAGCCGTTCATAGCCGCATTGATGTGTGTCTCCGAGAGAAACAGCTTTAACCTATGGAAGACAGTTCACATACTGTCTATGGAAGTACAGTGTTGGAACCTGTTTGACTGTGTGCCACACACATTTGAAAGTGCTTGATGCAAACTTTGGTTTAAACCTCTCTATCCAATGCGACATTTATGTCTGTGTCACGAAACACCAGTATATAGTTGTGTATAGCGACTGAACTTCATGGTCACGTAAACTGTGAAGCTTTAGTGGCCTAATCCTGTCATTCCATTTCACATAGAAGAATAATATCAGCAACAGCATGCAAAATTAGGCTGTAGCAGCAATTAGGATTTTAAGAAGATTATATTAGGCCAGCCTTATAAGGCTGATGCTCGAGTTCCAGTCTACCTGAAAAAGCAGTTGGGTGTTGGCTGGTAACATCTTTGAGTACATTGAGTTATCTAACCTATCTAGCCTACGAAACAAAAAGATCTATATCTAGAATTCACATCCTAGGCCTGTATATTTCTGTTAACTGCAAACTTAAATTTAATATTATTCCCCATTTCCCCCCATTTTTTTTTTTGTTGTTTTAAGTTTTTGATGATCCTTTCTAGCATTCTGGCCAACTGAGCAAAAGCTATCCTGAAGCGCTCATTATTGAATTAAAGGTCTTGCTTTAACATTAGAAAAGAGCCAGGACGATACAGTCATTTCCAAAATTTGTCTGATTAGCTAATCCATCCCTGCTTCCCTCCAGGGTAGGGTGACCTCTGATGTTTGCGGTTTCATGGTTCCACGGGCACAGGACCATAAAACCGCAGTGACAGGATTAGACTATCAGCTGTGCTTGGTGTCGGGTAAGCCTGTGTGTGTGCGATGGCTTCGTTCTGCTGTGTCTTCCTGCAGAAGGGGAGGTGTACACCTGGGGCAAAGGAGCTCGTGGCAGGCTGGGAAGGAAAGAGGAGGATTCTGGGATACCAAAGGCGGTGCAGCTTGACGAGAGCCACCCATTCACGGTGACATCAGTAGCCTGTTGTCATGGCAATACCCTTCTGGCTGTGAAACGTAATACCCTGTCTGTTTTGTTTCTGTTTCTGTATTGTTGTGGAAAGCAGTGCCACTCATTGTTTAGTATGTGGTGAAAAACAGCAATTTCTGACAACAATCACTGACAGCTGCTGACTCAGATCAGATTTAAAGTGGATTAAAAAGACACACTGTGGAATTTTAAAAACAGGAAAAACATGACAACTTCTTTTCAGTGTGACACTGCATTCAAGCCATTCAGCAGTGACCATGCCTCATAATTATTCCCTTTGTTCAGTAGCCTAATTATAGCTAGTTAATTAGCTTGGGATGAGGCAATCTGCTGAACTTTGGTCTCCACTAGCAATAAAGTGAACAGCAGGGGTCTGTTAATGTTCTTGTCTCGCCAGGGAGGTGTACTCGTGGTGCTTAATTTGACAGCCTTTATTTGAGTGTCGGTGCAGAACCCAAAGCAATGTAATCATTCCTTAATCGAATGATATTTATTTTCATATCTTCACGCCTTGGGTGTAGGCCGTGTTGTTACTCGCAGGATCGCAAATCGCCGTTTCTTATATTGTTGGGCAGAGGTACAGAAAGGGACACGAGAAAACCGAGGTTAAAATAAAAGGGTTCTCATTCCACAAAGTGTCAAATCGCTAGTCTGGTCCTCCTGCAAGAACGGGTCTAAATCCAAAACACTCCTGGTTCGCCTCCAACGAGCTTCAAACTACTAGCAACCGCTTTCCCCCTCAGGTGCAGGGCCTGGCTTAACAAACCAGTGGCCTTTTGCACTGCGGCTGATTGAACCATCATCTTCAGCTGTACCAGTTACTCTGCTGAGAACTGTTGGCAATTAGCATTCAGGCCTGGAATGTCAGGCCGGTCAGTCTTAAAGGGGCGGGACACACTTGAACATTTCTTTATACGATCATTCAAATGAAAGGAACTATAGTGGCCCCTTTTGCACTGCAACACAGTTGAGTCCCAGATTCACGTGCTTTTCCTATGGCAGGGCAACACAATGAGAAGCGTTTGGCCAAAGCTCTCCGCTTTATTAAGGGCTCTGGGGCCACAGCTGTTTCTGGTTTCTTATTGGATCAAATCGCCGTAACTGCAGTTCTAAATCGGTTTCCCACTCAACCGCACCATAAAATCCCTGCAGGGCTCTACCAGTCAAGAACTGAATTACCAACCCCTGAAATGTAATATATTTCTTTCAGTGGTTCTGTCTATGACTGTGACATACCTTGTGTTTTTCCTTTCTTTTTTTCCCTTTCGTTTGCATGCAGCATTACTGGAAGAGTCTGTCCCCAGATGAAGCCTTTCTTGCCCAGATAGGGTGATGCATCGTGATGGACAGCTCCCAGGGAAAGGCCTCGCTCGAGAGAACCTGCCACGCATTAAAGACTAAAAAGGAAACGGAGAGCTGTCCCTGAACCGTGCGACACCGTGTGCACTGTTCACTGGTACCCTTCTGACCAGAGGCAGCCCAGACTTAAAGATGGCGCCGTGGCAGAGGTTTAAAAAAAAAAAAAAAAAAAGCTTGATTTTGATTAATGTTTTCGTTTTCCACTGCATTTCATCGTCATAATCGTAGGTACGGCCATTGAGAAATGATTCTCATTTAAGAAGTCCACCACAACACGAAATAAAAGTCAAATAAATATTTTACACATGTAAAATGAATAAATAATATTGGTTCAGATATACATTGATATAGTTCAGTCAGTAAGAGAAAACAAAGGAAAATAAGAAGGATATACAGTTGAATGGAATTGTGTACCATCGGATATAAAAACAAAACGTGATTATGCACTGTCGGTTCATTGTTGAACCAAGCATCATTAGTAGTGTTTTAGGTTTCTACTGTATGTTTGAATTTTGCAGCAATATCCCTCAGCTTTGTAAATAAATGTTGAGGTCTCAAATTTCCTTGTTTACTTCCTGTTTATCTGGTCCTGTGTCTGAAAGGCGTGTTGTGTTTGATGGAAAAATGTATATTGATAAAACGGACAATGCAGGCAATAGTTAACCACTCACTGTGACTGATTCATTTTCTCCTTCTCGTTGAAGGTATTGGTCACTAAGGTTGAACTTATTAAGGAACTTATTAAGGTCTGTATTAATTGGTTTGCTGATGTGACATTAATTTGCTATGTTATATAGAACGTACCAGATACTTATACACCTATCTTTAGCAGAAAACTTGCAGGCGCTGCATTTGTTGTAGTTTTCCCTTATCCGGTGATGCATCTGAACTACGTCTGGCTTTAAGCTCCGTCGCCTTTTTTGGGGTTTTCAGCTGCTGTTACATTTCTGTAGATTATGGGTGTAAATACATATCAGTGGCATTTCTCCATAAGGACGGTTGCACACTGCAACTGCATATGTCAAGTCTTTTTTGTTTTCCAATTTCCATGGTAATGAGTTTATTTCTTGCTTTAAATATTCCCTTTGCACTCCTTGTTTCTCTCGTTCCGTTGTATGTTCAGTGGTGTGTGACAATCTTCTTTGAAGGGTGCCATACAAAAATTTGCATTTATCTGTTGTATATATATCGTCATCGCCGAAAAGATCAATGTAGATATATTTCTCTTTTCTCTTCAAGAGTCATTTATTCGAGAGTATTTTTTTCAGGTTTACCACAGAGTTACTAGAGACATTCCACAACGTGTAATTGGTATGACTCATTATTTACACAAAAATGCGAGGTCTGGGTTGTTGGAAAAACACAGGTAAACGCTCTCATTGTAATATTTTCCATTGCGGAATTACGCAGTTTATAAATCCAGTTAACACTGGGTTTGCGGTATATAATAATATGAATGGTAGCCAATCTGGCGAAGAAATTACAATAATCGTTTTATTTTATTTTATTTTTTGGAGGGGGGGTGACGACGACAAATAATTTGTATACATTTTTCATCTAAGAAAAGAACCCAAAATAGACATTTTTAAATTATTTTTATTTAAATGTCTACTGAAGTTTCACCGTCCTCTGCATTATAGCATTATAGATTTTACTGCTACTACTGCACAATTTTCCCTTATATAGAAAAAATACGATGGTTAAAATACGATTAATTAAATCATAGGCTACGTGTTAATGATGTCTTGTCGCTCTTTACCCCAAATATAAATTAAAAAAACTGATGCTATTGGACGTAATGTATATAAGCATTGTGATCATCATGTACCGAGTAGACGAATTTTATAATATTGAATTGACTCAAAGATTAGAATTTATTCTAAACGAAACCTTGCATTCGTAAGACATTCTTTTTTATTACTCGTTTAAACGTGACTGTTTACGCGTAGCTTACTTAGCTATACGAGCAAAAACTTTCGCTTTGTTTCAATTTTTAATAAAATTGTAAACGTTGTTATGTCATCAAATGTTCCAAAAATTAATTAAAATCTGCATACCGTTTTCAAAACTCTTCGGCGTGAGAGAGTAAGTTTACGTGGGGAAGGGGATCGCCATGAACACGGCAGGTAAAAGTTCTATTGGCTTACTGCTACAATATTTCTTCAAATAGACTTGTGTGATGGCGAGATGATGAAATGCCGTAGCAATAATCATCTAGAACACTCGTAATATTATCACCCTTGATATCGAGTAAGCTGAATATTTTCTCTCTTTCATTGAAAAATATCATCCTAATTTTTCTAAGCATGACAGATGCAGAACAATTTTTTTGTTTAAAGGTGGAATGTCATTTTTTATAAATAAAGTATATTACTATATTTAATTTAATGATCAAGGAATAAATGACCCAAACCACATTTCGAAATAATTTGCCTTCGGTTTCATAGCTGCAAACTTGACTTGGGTGTTAAATAAAATTCTATAATAATTTCAACAATTGTTCTTGTTGTTGTTGTTGTTGCGCTTTTTGCTTTTTTTGAACACTAGAGGGAGACATTTTACCAGAAGGTGTTTTACTGTAGATTTCAAAATTTGGGGCATTTGAATAATTACATAATGTGTAATTATTGCAATTATTATTAATTTAAATGTAAGTCGTTATGTATAACATGTTATACAACCTTTGGAATAATATTATTTAGTACGGGCTTTAAACATTTTTTTTAAGGTTTTTAAATTGATTTTAAAGGACAATTAAATAAATAATGGTCACACTTAACTAATTGGTACATAAAATTCGCAGTAATACGGCAACCGATTTAAAAAAAAGCAAAAAGCAAAAAATCTAATGAACCTAAAGACCCCCAAATGAGCTAGATTTGAAATTCGGCTCCTCCCGCACAAGACGGTAGGCGGGGTTATGTATACCTTTAACAGATGGGATGCAACTATAGTCCCTAGTCAGTGTTACCTCAAAACGGGGAGAGGAGACGAAAGCCTCTTTAGATAACCCTTTGCCAGACAATAAATCCTAATTTTCTGGGCTGTTTCTAGACTCTAGTGTCGGTAGCTCGGTCGAAAGAGTGTTTTGGAAGAATCGTTTGCCACATTTTTGCACAGCAGTGGAGCGATTTACGCTACCGGCGCTTCGTTTATGCTTTATGTATACTTAGCTACCGGCTTACCGGATAGAAGAAACTGACAGCGCGTTAAGTTACCTGTTTCACTGATCTGTTCACGGTGAACGAACGTGAATTTCTGAAGTTACAGCTGACGGATGTCAGCTGTTTTATTTGTAGGCATAGCTACTTTGTTGAACTGCGTTACGAAGGACGCGACAGTAGGACGAAGAGACACTCCCGACAGATTAACAGTTCGACTTCTCCAGCAGAAATGCCAGGGTTTGATTACAAGTTCCTGGAAAAACCAAAGAGACGCTTTCAGTGTCCTCTATGCAGTAAGGCTATGAGAGAACCTGTTCAAGTTTCAACATGTGGACATAGATTTTGTGATACTTGCCTACAAGAATTCCTAAGGTAATAAACGTTTTGATTTTTATGTGTTTCTAACAGCAAGGAATGCGGTGTCGCTGAAGTGTTTCCTCTAATACTGTGGTTGTTGTTTATTTTGAACAACCAAAACAACGGCTTTGTTCGTTAAATGTCAAAATGCATGTAATGCAACGAATTCAATTCACAATGGTTAATGCTGGGGCTTCGTCCAGGATTTGACCGGACTAGAAACAAAGCTAGCGAGAAGACCAAGGTTTCCCAGGTTCGTGGATGTCTGTACCAAAGTCCATACGGAGATCGCTGAATGTTTGTGAACTGTGTTAGGCAGACTTGGACGACTCGACCGTGGAGTTATCAGTATTTATTTCAGTTAAGTTTTTAAGACCTTTACTTGCCATGCACGTATGGAGATGACGCACAAATAGACGCTCTGCTTTCCTTTACGATTAGCGATTACATAAATTTCCAAGCCGAATACTGAAAATGAAATAATAATTATCTGCTTTGCTTTCCTTGGTATGTTTTAATTAGTAATGTCAGGATTTCCTTACATACTTGCTAAGCAGTTGCAAAGAATATCCCAGGACGTGGTGGTTCGCTGTGCTTTGATATGATGGGGTACGGCTGATGACCATCCCGTACTATTGGTCGTTATTAACGCGGCTTATTTCTTGTTTCGCTGTCACCACGGTGTATACACTTACACTTTGTTCTCTGCATTAAGAGGCGATCCACTAATTTAAATACTATGCCAGGCTGAAGCTCAGGGGATGCCACGTGAACGCCTGGAGGCATTAGCGCATGTACACAAACCCTCAAAGCCCTGTACAAGCATGCAGGAATTACACAACCGCCTTCCTGGTACCCTTTGTTCTGGGGGGGGAAAACATTCTGCTTTAACCCAGGAACCAGGAACCTTGGTTTTACCTATTGCAAATTGTATAAGCACGCAAGTTAGATCAGAACTCTGATTGTGTGTTTGAATTTTTCCAAGTGTTTTTTTTGTTGTTTTTTTTGTTTTTTGCATGTGCTTTAGATTAACTTGTGACATAGCCTAGACGGGGATTTATATTTTAATTCAAGGCTGAATTTAAAAACTTTATTAAATTGAGGAGTTGTAATCAATAAAAATGTGAATGTATATTTTGGTTACTTTATATGTATTGACTTTTACTCACTGATTGACCAAAGCATAAAGTAAGTAAGGAATGACAGCCCGTTTGGAGTTCTTGAAGGTACTGGTGCTGAATGACCCAAACTGGGTCTGCATCAGCACCAATGGGCTTGTCTCGTTGATAAACTGGCTATGAACGCGCATGACATCACGCAGTGCCCATAGAGCTGATGACGCCTCATGTTTTTAGAAGATGGGGAGTAAAGCGTTTTTTGTAAGATTTTACTGCGCAGCGCACACGCTGCTGTTTGTTGTTACTGTGATGGGCCATCGCTGTAAGAGGGCTGGAATTTGACACATGTAAAAGATTATGCTTTGGGGTCAGAGATGACTGACGGAGCCAATATGTGGACTGCTCTGTGTGTGTGCGTGAGAGCGTGCATGCCTGTGTGTTTGACCTCAAACCGGCAGGAGCAGCTCTAGGTTCTTTCCCTGTCTGTCGAATTGCCCAGAGGCCAATGCAGACAGAGGGTTCAAGGAAATATGGCCCTGCTATAGGCCAGGGGATTAGAGAGACTCCTTCATTGCAATCGTTGCGCTGATTTGCTGACCGACAGGCGGACCTTTCTCGTGGAAATAATTTGTTCTAGTCTCTGACAGACTCCAGGGCATTTGGGGCAGACACGGGTCTCTGCCCTCCGCCACCCTATCAGAAATGCCTAAACGAAAGGAAGGGTACTAGACACTTCCTTTGTTTACAACACACAAAACACGTCGGTACATCCCTCTACCGATGCAGCATTGAAAACACTGGACAGGACATGGTCTAAATGCAGTTTAAATGTTGTCAACGCAGGACCTCCCTTTCTCCAGTCTACAGTGTGTGGGCCAGCAGACAGCAGTAATTACTAACAAAGAAGCAATTTTATCTTTATCCTCCATGACCGGCAAGGTGTGAGCGTTTTGTACGATTTCTCTCTCTAGTCATCTGACACACCGACTGTCTGGGCAAGAGACAAGCCAGGTCTGTTTGTGTAATATACTGCTATTATTTTAAATGCTCCGCAAGTGTATAAATTCTAGGGATTATGTTTTTTTTTTTCCTCCTACCCAGATGCAAAGTGACGCTGGTTGCTGCAAACGGTGTCAGTCGTATGGTTCTCATTTTAAGAACCCCCCCCCCCCCAAGTACAGAGAAATCCTGTATTAATTCACATCGCTTCAGATTGAATAAAAGAAATAAAGCACTCTCAGTTGTTTATCATTACTTATTCCTTGGCGTTGTCGAATATGTTTTCATGTGGATCCATGAGTTTTTCTCCCCGAGGGTTCTGTCAGGTCTTTCTATTTATTCTACAGAATCATTTTGACGTGTTCCGTTTGCCTTGCAGCACAGCATCTGCCTTATCAGTGGGCTGTTTGCCTGTGTGTACGTGTTCACCACAATAAAGGGCTAACAAGATTCCTTTATTGCCAGAGCCACCTGAAATGCGTCCTTCAGAGATGCGAGAGGGAGCAGAAGGTCGCATTTGAGGCTATTCTTTATGCCAGACGAAGCAAACACCAGACGGTTCTGAGGTCCCCTTTGTGAGCGTGAACAAAGCCGGGCAGAGAGAGTGGCTGATTGGTCGATCTCCAGCACACCTGAAATAAATGTTGGTGCGTTAACACTGACGGGAGGGGGTGGGGGTTCATGCTAGTTTTTTTTGTTTGTTGTTGAATTAACATAGGCTCATTTTAATTTCGGTTGTACATGAACGAATGCCTGAAATTATAGCTGCGCTGTATTTTCCGGGTGACGGCAGTTGTTCCCATCCTGCAAAAGACCCTGTGTGAGGGGATGTGTGATGACCCCTCCCCCCTCCAGTTTGAGACGAGCGCTTTAGGAGTCACTGTTTGAGCTAAGGGGCCTCTCCGTTCTGACCTTCAGCGGAAGTCAGTGGCTTTAGTTGATCAGTGCACCGTCCACCACAAGCCCCGTCACATCATTCTACACTGGAAAGCTATTTTAATTATTGGGGGGGGGAGTCCTTGACGTTCAGCTGAACATCACTGGTGCCTCAACAGAGGGGGTGTAGCACCGATCCAGTTAAGTGATAGAGTAGGGGTTGTGTGAATTAGGCGCAGTTTATCGCTTAACATGGAAATGTCCTCCAACTGCATCTGTGTGTTGGGGGGGGGGGGGGGGGGGGGGGGGGGGGGGGGGGGGGGGGGGGGGGGGG
>JAOVYW010005397.1:0-10401 GCA_025775045.1 Hiodon tergisus
CTCACATCACACCCACAGCAGCACTCACATCACACTCACATCACACCCACAGCAGCACTCGCATCACACCCACAGCACACTCATATCACACCCGCAACACACTCATATCACACTCACATCACACTCACAGCAGCACTTCTGGCCAAGCAGAATGGAATTTCCCAGAGATAAATGCTCTTGTAATTTCAATGCCCTTTCAGGTGTTCCAAAAGTCGCTCATTGTATTGGTTGATAAATCGTGTGTGTGTGTGTGTGTGTGTGTGTGTGTGTGTGTGTGTGTGTGTGTGTGTGCTGAGATTGCTGGGCAAGAGTCATGTTACAGAAACACTGAGGAACCAGGTGCGAAATTTAATCCAATGTAAATGAAACGTGTATTTCCTGGTCCAAGTTGTCAGGCTTGATTAAAGGTGTCTGGAAGACGAATGGCTTGGTTGAAGATGGCATTATGAAGCCATTTCCTAAATGGTTTAACACAGTAACGACGATAAATAGTAATTATTCTTCCAGCTGGCTTGGCATGATCGCATCCCTCCCATGCCTGATACATTAGAATCTAGAGTGCTTTTGATTAAACTCATTAGAAGCCTAATCACAGAGCCGAGGGCAGAGGAAGGGGCATGACAATCTGATGTCATGTCCAGCCACAGCTGGAAGTTCACGTAGCCACGGAGAGGCTCGCTCAAAGCGACCCCCATTCTAAACATCCTACACAAAATATTCTCATGCAGACATTATCCGGATCAGCCTTCTATCCAACAATATTTATATATTGTAGGGAAATGGGGAGTTAAAGGAGAAGGGCAAAGCCTTCCTGCACAAAGTGAAAGTGCCGTCCTTTATTAAGTAATTGGACGAATGTAACCTGCACCTGGAATTTAATTAACGCAGAGGTGCAGGGTTTAAAAGGACTACAGGCCGTCTGCCCCGGGCTGCAAGAGGAGACTACAGGCTGTCTGCCCCGGGCTGCAAGGGGGAACTACAGGCCGTCTGCCCCGGGCTGCAAGGGGAGACTACAGGCCGTCTGCCCCGGGCTGCAAGGGGAGACTACAGGCCGTCTGCCCCGGGCTGCAAGGGGGAACTACAGGCCGTCTGCCCCGGGGCTGCAAGGGGAGACTACAGGCCGTCTGCCCCGGGCTGCAAGGGGAGACTACAGGCCGTCTGTCCCGGGCTGCAAGGGGAGACTACAGGCCGTCAGCCCCGGGCTGCAAGGGGGAACTACAGGCCGTCTGCCCCGGGCTGCAAGGGGAGACTACAGGCCGACAGATTGACCCAGTCCAGATCATGTCCATCATGTACAGAAACATGGTGTTCGGTTGTTATTGACCGCAACTTGACCACGCCTGAACTTGCTTTGTTCTTAAACAGTTTAAACCCCAGTAAATGTATATTTCTATAAGCTATAGTGCAACCAACAGAGACCAGCAATAATCAATAATTTTGCACTTACCCAAGACTGTAATTAAGAGAAACGGTGGTCTTGTGATGCAATGCAAAATAGTATTGATCTCTTCAACATTCCCTGGGGTCTGAAATATTTAAAAGCCTTTGTATAATGTATGACCCTACTCAGAAATAAGAAATAATGGAATAAATTATAGATATTTTAATTATAAAATAGCAGTCATTACTCCAGCCATTGGAGTATAGATATAAAATCATTACAATATTGATGGCGATGGCTCCGCCCTCTGGGTGCAAATCATGACCTCTTACTTGTAGAAGATGGCAAAAATTATCAATAGTAAACCATGAAAATACAATATAATCTTAGCTTGTAGCCAATAGAGCAGTATTTAAACCGAGAAACACATGAAGAACCATATTTACAGCCTCTTGCAAAGGTATTCAGGTCCGTCTTTGTTGGATTGGTTGGATGTGGTTGCTGAGGAAAGAGTAACCTGCTGATCCAGTCAAGGTGAGATCACCTGCAGTGGGCCCACGTGCAGAAGGAAGCGAGGAGATTTTCGTCGGCGATTGCGGCAGAAAGCTTGGATCAGCCGTTGGCCGTGGTCGCCCGCAAGTTGTGTGACACATATACCTTCCAGTTTATTTATGTCCAAGTATTGTCATTGTTATCCCAGTATAGAAACAAATTGCCTACAGCTGGCTGAGGAGGGTCAGGTGTGTGGGAGGTGATGTCCGTGATTCTGCACCAAATGTGGAGGTTCTCTGTGTGCTTGGTTGCTCCCTTCCCAAGTTGCCTTGCACCATCCCGTAATACCGTTGATAGGGTGACGCGATATAAGTAAGGAAGGTGACAAGTCCCATCTCAGTACATGACACAAACAAAAGACAAACTTGCAGATGTAATTCTCTGTCAGCCAAGCACTGCCTCTGCCCAAATGAAAGCAGACCTCCATCAATTAAAGTAACATAGAGAAAATTAATTAATTGATACTAGGCAAAACGAGGCAGTTCCCTTTGGTTCAAAAACTTATTTTTTTATAAACTTACTTCTTAGAAATTTCACACGTTTTAACTGGTATACGGCTTAAATAAATATTTCCAACAATTTAGTCCGAAATTATACAAAAAGGTCACCAGCGATGCTTTGAGTTGGTGTGAGGGAGGACCATCAACCTACTGACTGGGTTACCTGCAGACCCCTGAGGTTTACTTTTTGTCATATCTCACACGTGCTTTATTCTATCGTTCCAATTTTTTACATTTGTAAATCAGTTTGTTCCTAATGACTTCATCTCATTGTTTTCAGTTTCTGTTTTAATTTGTGCTTTTTAAAAATACCAATGTCCACCTATGCAGTTTTAATAAATGGAACTATCTATTGAGTTCATGTTTCCCGTAGGTCATATGGATCAGAAACAGGGAGGGTAGGGGCACTCTGTCAATCATTTTAAAGGAGACAGACACAGATGCAGTAGACACAGATTTCCTCATGTGCCCTCTCCGACAACCCTAAATACCGCTCTTCCTAAGGTAAGACAATGTTCAAAGTCAGAAATACAATACATCATTCTAAATGGGCAGGTTACCATGGTGTCATATGTACGTGCAAAAGGATAAGTGGTACTGGCGCTGTCCACCATGCACCAAGACACGAAGGTTGAAGGCGAGAAGCAGAAACCAGAGATCATACTACACTGCAATGCATCCAAAGGTGGTGTGGATAATCTGGATCATCTAGCCAAAATGTTCACAACCAGAAGAAAAATAAACTGATGGTCGATGGTGCTGTTTTGGAACATGGTGGATGTTGCTGTCATCGCTGCCTTCATCGTTTGGATGGGAAACTTCCCAGATTGTACTTGGTATAAAAGCTGCAATTTGTATTAAAGAAAACTATATATTTTAATTTTACGCAATGTGCAAATTAACTGTAACATTCACATAATAGTAATTTTTCTTTTTTCAGATTAGTAACATAACTTATAATGTTTTAAGAAGAAATAAGTTAAAATTTTGCTATGATGGTTGTTTATTACAGTAGTTTATTCTTGGGGACCCCAGGGACCCCAGTCGGTAATCTTTGTATGTTAAATATGTTGGTAGGATGAGGGTTAAATGCAAAATGAATTTTATGATTGTTTGCAAGTTTTTATTGATTGTTATTCTTACACCAACCACATCCTATTCCTCACTGAGGGCAGATGAAAGACAGGAAAAGGTCAACTTCATTCTGGATCACTATGGGTGGTGGATGGATGTTGTCGGGAGAGTAGTGGCAGGATGTCATCTGCCAGACATCCAACAGGACCACGGGCAGGCCCTTGAACATGGCCCTGAGGGTGCAGTCCAGCTGCCAGGAGAGCCAGTCGCTGCCGTACACATCCTTATAGCCGGTGTTGGCCGACTTGATCCCCACCAGGGTGTGTGGTGAGCGGCGGAGCAGGGAGACGACGGCCTGGCGGATGATGGCCAGGCGGCGCACGTACATGGTGAGAGGGTGTGTGGTGAAATGAGCCCAGATGTTGAAGACAAACACCGTGTGCTCTCCGCCGGCCAGATGCCCGATCTCGTCTGCGATGTAGTGCAGGTCAGCCATGGGGGTCTCGGTGGTTCGAAGGGGGAGCCCGTGTGCACGCCAGGTGAGCAGAATGTTTGATTGTGTGTCCGTAGCCATCAGAGGTCCGGACTTGGCAGAGGTGTGAAGGTCCAGATATTTCAAGGCTGGGAGAGTGACAGAGGAGTCATTCCTTAGGACAGTAAAGAGGAAGAGAGAGGCAGAAGAAAACGGGAGCCCAGGATAAGGAAAGTCCAGAAATTTAGTCAAGGAGTCTGCATTGAAGAGGGGGAAATTTTGAGTAACCCTCAGACATGGTCCCTCCAACAGGAATAACGGTGTATTTTGCAAATACGATAAATCCAGGAAATTTGTACTGTACCCAAATATAAGGCCGATTTAATCTGTATGTGTGAGCAATGACAGCATATAAAAAAATAATTTATGTAAATTATGTGAAAACACCATTAAACATCACCGCGGACGGCTACTCTGCTAAGCTTTTATCCGGGCAGCCTAATGTTTAAATATATTTGATGGCGTATGTATATTAGCTGTATATTACACTCCAAGCAGACAAGGCCTTACTCGTTGGGGATTTTAACGTCCACTTAGACGACGCAATGTCACCACACCCTGTAATAAAGCATCGCATTTGCAAAACACTGCTGTTAGGATCAGAGCCAAAGGAAAATAAAAAAATAAAAAATTACAGAACATAGTGTGGGAACTGAAATGGTCTTACTGGTTATAGTCTCCACCAGGTACTCAAACCATTGGCGCAGAGTGGAGTCCCCCATCATGTGGACCTGCTTGTCCTTTAAACAGGCCAGTTTCAGCTCCGACGTGGAGAAGACCTGTGAGCTGCACACCAGGGATGTCCAGCGGTCCTGGTAGAAGAACCCTGCTGGGACTGGGGTATCTAGGCCCGGTCTGCACTTTTGAGTTACTCCTGCAAACCCAGGAAAGGCAGAGCTCGTCCTTAAGGCACGCTAACCCCTAAACAAAAGCGCTCTGGATAAGATAAGTGGACACCCATTCAAATTAGAGGATTTGCCCATTTCAGCACATTGAAAAACATCCATTGGGTGATTGGGATGGTCACTTACGGGTGTCCGTGACTCCAGGCAAAATGTAGATGGCAGGAGACCGTTCTGGGATGATCCTGTTTGTGTTTTTTCTATTGAAAGTAAGCACAGTAGTTTCCACAGAGTATACATCTTATAGCTTCAAGTCGTCTGTTGAACAGGAAGGAAATTCCCCTCAGAACCATCGGTACCTCCCACGAGTTTCAGCACATTACCCGGAAGTTTATTGTTTTTAGGAAAACTATTTAAAAGGACATCGCTAAAGGTGAAATGTTACTGAAATCTGTGTTACAAATAACCGAGAAAACCATATTATATTTCTAAGCTGTGTTACATTCAAATAAATTTGTGAATTATCAATTTGCTAAGATAAATATTTATGAAATTATAGTGCATTACAAACCAATCAGTTTTATTTTACAACTTAACAAATTTTACTATTTTAGAAATAAATAATTAAATACATAAATAAATGAAAAGTAAATACATTTTGGTGATGAAAAAGGCTATTTATGTCATTTTAAGTGTGTTTATTTATTTATTTACGCTTTTCTACATTTATTTATGTATTTCCACATTTCTTCATTTATTTATTTATGCATTTCTGTGTCCGTATGTTAATTGAGTGGGTGGTCCTAACATCAGCCTGAAGCAGGATTGGTCAGTTTGGCGAACTGTCTAGCGCTGCTACGTCAACCTCTACAACCATGTCAGTGTTGAGCTGAACTAAATACTGTCGCTAATGAATTTAAACCATTGGCAATGGCATGTACAAAACTTTCCATCAGCTAAGCGGCTAGTAACGAGCTAAAGGCAAGGCAAAGCTACGCGTACCAGTCAAGTCCAGGCATTAGTAGTAGATCCGCTATAACCAATCCTGCTTCAGACCGATGTTAGGACCACCCACTCAATTAACATACGGACACAGAAATGCATAAATAAATAAATGTAGAAACATGGAAATACAGACAACTAAAAAAATCCTAATCCGATAATCGAGTTTTAAAAAGTAAAACTGAACAGAAATCTCCAAAACCACACTCCCCTATTGCATGCACGCCTGTATATCTGATTTCACACTTGAAAACAGCATTTATTGCCTCCACATACTACCAAGAAGACACTTTGCAGTTTCTTTAAGAATTGACCGGAGAGGCTTACATATGGAGAAAGCTGGAGTCAAGTTTGGACAGTTTGGCTTGGTACCCCCCCATGATGTGGCTGATCAGGGCACTGCAGGGCAGGAAGGTCGGCCTCCGGCAGAACCAGGCTTCCTTTGTGACTGGGTCTAGGTATTCACAGCAGCAGCGCTTGCCATCCCCCACAAGCCAGGTGCTTTTCATGGCATTACACACCACTGTCTCCCTCTTGTCTCCTTCTTTAAAATAGCCACGGAAGAACACCTTGTCTGGGTCCTGTTCCCTCTGTCTGCGTAGAACTTGGACTGCTTCACTGGAGTGCACCAGCCTTACAGAGATGTGGGCGGCACCCGACCAGAGTAGGGTAAAGTGGGCCGTATAGGTACCATTCCGGTGGTCGATGACAGAGCCAAAGGAGCTGGCCTTGAGCTCAGGGCTATGCATCTTGGCTTGAAAGAAGTCCCCTCCGTAATTTTTGGGCTGACCCATAAGATCCCTGGCAATTATTGATATACTGATGAAGTCCCCTAACGTGTAGTTGTCTCTGAGGTTTATCACCTCATAGGAGCATTTATCTGGGTCTGTGGCTTCTTTAGCAGAGGCTGGAGCTCTGTCTGGTGAAGGCCACTCCAGCGTCATTGTTAGGGATCTCCATTCCTCCATGCTGATCAAAGTGTAATTGGTTGGGGTAGAAATTTTTTCTGTAGGGGCATGGGAAACAGCATGGGTAGGAACCTGGGCTTGGGTTCTATTGGGGATGAGTGAAGAACGTTCGTGATTTTCTCTTTGAATGTACATATACACCTAGTGGGGATAGAACAAGAAACTCTGGTCAACACTCCCACTCAGGTTTGAACGAGAATAAGCAAAAATCAAGCTGTGTAAACTCAGGATTGGGAAAATCGCACAGAATACGAGTTCAGTACCGAATTCCGAATTCCGTTCCCAATCCCAAATACTAGAACACAGTGGAAAAACATGGATTGATAGTTGCTCAGATGCTATATATTACAAAAGCAACTTTATAGTCATTTCCTTTTTTCTTAACAGCCTTTTGTGCAGCCAATTCTTAAGACAGATAACATCGTCATCATCGTTAGTCATGAAGCAGGCTCCGTCACCATTTTGTTTTTAGCTAGCTAGGTCCTTAATTAGCTAGCTACAGTTGAAGTCAGAAGTCTACATACACTTAGGTTGAAGTTATTAAAACTCATTTTTTAACCACTCTACAGATTTCATATTAGCAAACTATAGTTTTGGCAAGTCGTTTAGCATATCTACTTTGTGCACTTTACTTTTTCCAACAATTGTTTACAGATAGATTGTTTCACTTTTAATTGACTACATCACAGTTCCAGTGGGTCAGAAGTTTACATAAATTAAGTTAACTGTGCCTTTAAGCAGTTTGCTGCCCATCCCTCAGTCAATGCCAAAAGTAGGTAATAAAAGAAGGTCCAAAGGTATAACCTCATACTTTGTCTAATTAGATCAAGATATGTTTACAAATACTCACAAGTAACAAACTACATAGCAGCACAGCTATATAGAGTTTCTTCATATTTCCAGAAACTGTGGAATAAGAGTAAAATAAACAGTAATATATCAAGCGACATTTTTTGCAACAAAAACATTTACTAATATAGCTGCTGGAAACCCAAATTATCGCAAAAATTTTATGAATAAATAACAAATAAATCAGACCCGTCAGTACAGAACTTCCCATTCTGGTGGGCATAATACTTTGTAAGCCCAGCAAAAACAGATCTGGTCAGATGTAGAGGAAGAGAGGACTAAGATCATACCTTGTTTGATTAGTGGAAAAGTACGCAGCTAGAGAAAGAGGCATTAGGGGAGGGTTTAAGTCTTTTCAATGCCATTTTTACGCAAACTGAGATATTATTTACATTAAATATATTAATATATTACACCCACAAATTACCAAAAGAAAAGAAATAAAAACTGCAACCAAAACCTCCCGTTCCTGGGAAAATGAATCACAAACAGTTTTAAAACAGAAATCATTTACTTTACCATTCATCAACCACACAATCCAGACACTCCAATTCTTCTCTTTTTCTGGGTCTTCTTCGCTGGCTCTTTAAACGGGCTGCGAGTGTTAGCAATGTGTTTACCATTGATGGTCTCACACTCGAGGTTACTGTCTGTCAATTGCCTCCAGGCTTGATGGCTTGGCTGCCTGTTTGCTACACCAGTCCTGTCTCACTTTACTTGTCTTGGGTGATGGTGGGCGGGGCTGGGAAGGCTGGTTTGACTGGGATTGGCTTCACCTGGGAAGCACCTGTGCAGAATTTTATACAGTGGGGAGAAGAAATATTTGATACATTGCCGATTTTGCAGGTTTCCCCAATTACAAAGCATGAAGAAGTCTGTAATTTTTATCATAGGTACACTTCAAAAGTGTATCAAATACTTCTCCCCACTGTAGGGTGGCCTGGTTCCATTCAGCAGTTGTCCTGTCCCGACATGCACTGTTTGTGCCTTAGGGTATATTAAATACTTTTGAGTAATGCAAATCCACGAATTGTCTCCCCTTTTTTATGTGAGGATATTTCTGATCATTGGAAAACTTTTGGACTGTCCAATGTCCAAAAAGCAAATAAACGGCAGTACAGCAGTGGGAGATTTTTGTGTTAATTCCACAGGAATGAGTCTGCGCCTATTTCTAAATCTAATTTTCTTGATTGATTGATTTTTTTCAGAGAGTGTATATTCTTTTCCTTTTCTGTTTCAATTGCCACCGCTCCACTCTACTCTCAGTGCACTTTCTGCTCAGCCCTGATTATTCTTTAGGTGTTTCGTGATAGATAACACCTGCCGTTTCTCTTCCTAGTAAATTATATAAGTCACTCGGAGGGGAAAAAATGCAAGTGACATTATATATCGGTTTTTATCATGATATGGCTTCTTTTCCGCAAGCTGCTTCTCACAGTTGGCTGAGCGTGAACATAGTTACTTTGGATTGCTGGGGACGTGATCCTGGTCTGGCATGTAGTCAAACAACAGAACTGCGAAGTTTACATAACACCTTCGCACATCGAGATGATGGAGCCTCGGGGTTTGTTGAGGGGGTGAGTAAGAGGATGGCCATCCTGTGCGGGACGTTTCAGACTCCCAGACTCTGCATGGAGCCCTAGCAGGGCCGCGGAGTTCACGCAAATATGGACAGTAAGACATTTCAGTGTTTCTGATTCCAGGTCTGTTTTAAATACACCGCACAGGCGGCTGGAGAATGAGGGACATGAGCAGTGGCTTTCACTGTGTAAGATTGATCCCAACGTGATGGTATTGTGAGGCCCGGCAATACTGTGATACATTTAGTCGTAGCTGAAAAAGTATTTGAGCTAAACAAATTTGTCCTGTCCATTGAATGAATGAATGAATCAATCAATCAATCAATTTATTTTTATAGAGCGTTTTTTTTTATTTTTCACATGTTTCCATGTCACAAAGACGCTTTACATACAGAGAAATACAATATGTTCCAGGCCTGACCCCCAAAAAGCATGCCAGTGGCAACTGATATGAACTGAATTTGATAAAAAATTTAAAAGTAAATAGACTGTATATAGAATCATATAAGCAGTGAAACTACCTAAGTAACCAATAAACATGAAAATAAATTAAAATTAAAATGGTAAGTAATGGATATTCTCCATTACTTAACAGAAATGGAAACTACTGTTCAACAACTCCCGTTGTTTCTATCACAAATATAAATGCATATTGCCAGTTAATCGAATTCTTCTCAAATAAAGACACTGTAGCATTTTTTCATATATCTTTGAGAGCTGCCAAATATAAACACCCTCATCAAGTCGTACCACATTCATCTATTGAGTGATGTCCCAGCAGACCCAAGCTGGTCCCATTTCCAATACAATGGGGTATGCAGCATTATAATTTTGCAGTTAAGATAAGTTTCACGTACGGATGCCTGTTATCTATCGTTGTATTTTTGTTTTTATTGTTTTTTGCAATAAAACCTGTAATGCCATAAAGGTGATTGTACTTGACCCCCCTACCTTGTGTCTTATGCCATAAAGGTGATTGTACTTGGCCCCCCTACCTTGTGTCTTATGCTATAAAGGTGATTGTACTTGGCCCCCCTACCTTGTGTCTTATGCAATAAAGGTGATTGTACTTGGCCCCCCTACCTTGTGTCTTATGCTATAAAGGTGATTGTACTTGGCCC
>JAOVYW010005399.1:0-12305 GCA_025775045.1 Hiodon tergisus
ATGCCCAAGAGGGTTAAGGCAGTGCTGGAAAATGATGGTGGCCACACAAAATATTGACAATTTGGACATTTTCACTTTTGTTGCCAGCGGTTTAGACATTAATAGCTGTGTGTTGTGTTATTTTGAGGGGACAGCAAATTTACACTTATATAAGCTGTACACTCACTACTTTACATTGTAGCAAAGTGTCATTTCTTCAGTGTTGTCACATGAAAATATATAATCAAATATTTACAAAAATGTGAGGGGTGTACTCACTTTTGTGAGGTACTGTATATTATATATATATACACACACACACACATATATACACACATACAGTGCCCTCCACTAACATTGGTTCCCTTGGTAAATATGAGAATATATTTCTTGTTTATCCTCTTGATCTTTCTGTCAAAATATTAACAATAATCAAACCTTTAATTAAAGTAAAAAAACAATTATTGACACCCCTAGAAATTGTCATGAGTAAAATCTAACTGAATATTAAGTTTATTCCCATTCATATTTTACGTTTTTAAGTTCACCTGAGTCATTGTGAACACTTAAGTGGTAAGCCACAACTTTCTGTTTCACTAATCATCCATCAAAATGGGAAAGACCTGAGAGTACAGAATATGATGTGTGACAGGGTTTCTGCACAAACCAGGAAATGGCTATAAGAAAATAGCCCAACGGTTGAAAATACCCATTTCCACTATCAGGGCAATTATTAAGAAGTTTAAAGCAACTGGAGACATTAACAATTGGCCAGGAAGAGGACGTGAGTCTATATTGACACCGTGCATAGTGAGGAGGATGGTAAGAGTGCCCAAAGAATCTATAGGCAATCCACTGGCTATTTTTTTCTTCCAAAGGCCCTGGACATTTTATTAGGATGCACGGTATCATGGACACCAGCAGATATTAAATCAAAATCTGACTCTGCCAGGAAGCTTAAACTGGGTCATGGTTGGATCTTCCAGCAGGACAATGATCCAAAGTACACCTAAAAATCAACACAAAAATGGTTAATTTACCACAGAATCAAGGTTTTGCTATGGCCATCTCAGTCCCCTGACCTAAATACCATAGAAAACCTGTGGGTTGAGCCGAAGAGGAGAGTCCACATGCGTGAACCTCGGAATCTAAAGGATCTGGAGAGATTCTGAATGGAGGAATGGTCTCAGATCCCTTGCCATGTGTTCTTCAACCTCATTACACATTATAAGAGACTCTGAACTGTTATCCTGGCAAACGGAGCCTGCACAAAGTATTAAAAGAAGGGCTGCCAATAATTGTGACACAAATATATTTGAGAAAAAATGTGGTTTATGGTGAGAATTTTTCTTCTTCTTTTAATTAAAGCTTTGATTTTTGTTAATATTTTGAATGAAAGAGCAAGAGCAGACCAACAAAAAAGGGAAGAAACTGAACAAACAACAAATACAGGGAAGACAGGAGCGAGAACTAATATTACCTGCTCTGTCACACCCCTGTTTCCCGTGGGACGGGGAGAATGACAAACATTTTAACGGTGAGGATGTGGTGGGTCTACCACATCATCACTGATGTGGAACAGGTGACAGTTCTTCTGGCTTTGGATGGCTGTATCCATATCTCAGCTGCCCTGGGGCATGTGAAGGGCTTAGCCAAACATTAGTCATTTTGCAGCCTTCCTGCAAGCTGATAAGATTGTGAGGGGGGAGAGGGTTAGGTTGGGGTTAGGAATTGACTCACCATAGGTTGATCTCCTCAGGAAGCTTCTAAG
Organism: Hiodon tergisus; assembly: GCA_025775045.1. Taxonomy (NCBI): domain Eukaryota; kingdom Metazoa; phylum Chordata; class Actinopteri; order Hiodontiformes; family Hiodontidae; genus Hiodon; species Hiodon tergisus. The sequence goes on from JAOVYW010005399.1 coordinate 1,751, forward strand.
CCTTTACGGTTCAGTGTCACCCATTTCCTCATAGCAGTACAGCTGATCTATGAAACAAAAGGAGGGGAAAAGACCAGCCATCCACTGGGCACAGTTAGATGGCTTCCACTGGACAGAACACATTGGCACAACAAATGAACATTCCTTGTTTTCAACAGAACTGGGTATTCCGCAGCTTCCAGTTTAGAATTGGCCCAATACAGTGCTCTGTATTCCAGGCTCTGGTAAGAATCCCCAGGAAACGTATTTGTCCAAGAGCCATCAAAGCCTTGGGTTTAATTATTTACTCCCTCCCTTCCTTCTCAGTGTGACCTGCCCCTTGAGAAGTGCCTGGCAAACCCCTAAATTGACTCTCCCTTGCCCATTCACAGTTTTGAGGCAAAAAAAACTATTGGACCACAAACATACATTTATATATACATACGCCAGCCACTGACCAAACTGTTCGTAACAACAAAATATTTAATAAAATTATTAGGAGCAGAGACAGTAGTGTTCGTTGTGAGAACTTTCTTCGCCTGGAGTAGATCTTCCAGAGATTTTCCGTAGTCCAACTGCTCTCGAAGGGAACGCACACTATAAAATAGACCCTTAGTGCCCACCCTGGTGTGAATACAATCAAAAATGTAATTAACACGACGGCACACAAACACAGGCATTTACACACTCACAGAAACTTTGAGCCATCCACAAAGTAACAAACATCAGTTTCCTTCATTTCCTCCTGGAAAAAGACGCTCAACACAAACAACAATGTGCACACATGCCATAGGTTGGTGTTGTCCGCACATTTGCCCTGACTACAGGACGCAGAGTAAAGCAGGAAGGTCTCTTGTTCGTTTCTATATGTCGCAGAGAGGACGCCTATGGAGGAAGCTGGTCCCTAGGCACAACAACATTTCCGATTCGTTTGGTAAACGGGCAGTTCCAGCCCCTCTTTCAAAACAATTATCAGAAAAATCATGGACAAGCCTGGGTTTGGTGAATGCCAGGAGAACGTTTCCTGCCTGACTGCATTTTGCCAAATGTAAAGTTTTGTGGAGGCTATGGGGTTGATAATGCTATGGGGTTGTTTTTCTGGGGTTGGACTAGGCCCCTTAGTTCCACTGAAGGGAAATGTTAATGCCTCAGCTTACCAAGACATTTTGGAAAATTCTATGCTTCCAACTTTTTGGAAACAGTTTGGGGAAGGCCCTTTTCTGTTCCAGCATGACTGTGCCCCAGATCAGAAAGCAAGGTCCATAAAGGCATGGTTGGATGAGTTTGGTGTGGAAGAACTTGATTTGCCCGCACAGAGCCCTGACCTCAACCCTATCGAACACCTTTGGGATGAACTAGAACGGAGATTGCAAGCCAGGTCCTCTCATCCAACATCAGTGTCTGACCTCACAAATGTGGAAGAGTGGAAGGTGTTATAGCTGGACCAACTCAATATTAATGCCTATGGATTTAGAATGGGATGTCACAAAAGCTCCTGTAGGTGTCCCAATACTTTTGTCCATATAGTGTAGAAAAGGTCATATTAATGCATTTAGGCCTGCAAGATTAAATAAAACAGGACATTATCTCAGTTTAAGCAGTTCGAATAATTACCAAAATCAACAAGAAAACATCGCATCAAAAATAACCATAACCATGTGAGTTTAAAAAAAATTATCATTTCGTCTACCCCATCCTCCCCTCGAGCTGTTTAAACTCTCGTACAATGCACATACCTTGATACTGTTAGAGGGCACTCGTGAGTCACCTCAAGTAGAAGTTTGACGTAATCCAGGGCTGCGTTCACACTGGCGAAACCTCGGTAAATCGGCGCCCTGTCCTCAATTCCAAGGTAATGCTGAGAAATTTACAGATTAAAAAGAAGAAATAAACGGAGGATTTCGATTTTGGAATTTCAACTGCCTCAAGAACACGCAACGCGAAAATGCGCCGTAGAAAAGAACACCGGGGAAATTACTTTGCATCTCGTTGAAAGCAAGTCGTCGATGGAGTAACGTTAAGGAATAAGTTTTTTTTTGGAGATCATGAGCGCAGGTCAGTGTCTAGAATAGTTAGCTGAACTGCATGCTTTTAATTTGGTAGATTTTTAGTAGCGTTCATCTTGTATTTACAACACGTTCGATAGTACGGATAAAAAGCAATTTTATGCAATAATCTGGAATTTAAAGTTGCGTTTGTTAGCAGAATAACTTTTTATTTCTTGTCATTATAATGATCGCCTTTTACCCGTCAAATAACCAATCTGGTAAGTAGGCACACACGTATAGCGATATATTTTTTTCATTTTGTTGAAATGTTTGCATTTTCCAATAGTATTTTTTATCTAGTACATTTGTTCGAATGAAATCAAAGCTATGTGCAGAAAATCACTGCTGTAACAATGTGAGTCGGGCAGTTTCCAAACCACAGAATAGGCAAGCAACTGTTTGTCTTTTAAAGAACTCCGGGGGCGTTATTAAAAAAAACTTGTATTGAGCAGTACAACAGTACAACGTATAGTAAAATATATGAAACGGGATACGTTTTGATTTCGTTAGCTGACGTTGACAACTTATTAATTAGAAAGGCTAAACCTCAGCTAAATCATTTTGAACTAAGTTAATGGGGAGACAAAATGTACATTTGTTTTAACGGTATGGGATTTTTTATAAAGGATCTGAATTTAGCAAGTCAGCAATAGATGTCAGTGTGTAATGGCTCAATATCTTATGTTTTCGCTGTGACGTTGAGTTCGTAAGGGGCAGGAGCAGACAATGTAGCTTCTGCCTTTTCCTTTGTACCCGTATAGCCAAAGGGTACAGCTGGACAGCAGTCTACCGTCTTTGCCCTTTGAGAACCACGTATTAAACCATTTAGTCTACATTTGTTTTGTTTTGAAAGGTTTTGTCAATTTCCGAGCAAAAGGACTGTTTCATACCCCGGCGCCCATCTCTCTTTATAGAAGTGTTTTACGGTTGGTGGAAAAATATGAAGATTGAGCCAAAAGTTTTGAAACGTTGAATTTCACAACTAAGCCACCAGCTCCCCAAAAGTAACGTACGTAGAAGCAGTGTTTCATTTGTTTTGGATTATTTCCCAAAAACTCGGGAGACCGCATTTCCCGAGAATACACTAGCAAACACTGCGTACACGAAATCGGTTAGTTTTTTAAATAAAATATTTCGGTTGTCGCGACATGCATGGCGTGGTACGTAGAAACGCGGGAGTCCGTGATATATGTGCGTGTTTCCAGGCTAATAAATAAAAATGTATTTTAAAGTCATGCTAAAAATTATCATTCAGCGAAAAATCTCTCTTTATAGACAAAATAACGTTGCTGCCACATGCCATAGAAAACACAAAATAAATATGTTGATTCAATTAAATGTACCCTTGGCATGGATATAGTAATATTGTAATTGTCATTAGGGTGGTCTTTAATCTCTGATGGTTACAATCAAGTAGCTGTTAAGATATTGCTTAAACTGAAACGAGAAGAGTAGCCTACACTAGATGAACGGCATGGAAGCACAGATTAATTTTTTTTCGACAAGATCCACGCCAGAAAAGTGTAATCTGTTCTAAAGGAAGCCAGTCCAACACACTGTATGTTGCTTCCTGCTGCTTGTTTGCTCACACTTGGATGCACGTGGTTTGTGGAATGTACATATTTCTGTTCAGCCGTTTCCCAACACCAATTCTAAGTTGAACCATGCACAAGAACACCCACATGTCGTAATAGGTCCAAAACGGTTTCTGGTTTTGAGAGCAAGATGGTTAGCTTTGTCTGAGACAGAGAGCTGTTAGTGTTAATTGTGTGTGTATGTAGGATTTTTTTTAAGTTAATAAAATAAAAAAACGGCCTGGAGACTTAACACCTTATTTGTTTTTATCAAGGACAAATATGAATCTACCTCTTTGACCTACCAGCTGCTTTCCTGTTTTGGGTTTTATGGCAGTTGCTTTCCGGTTGCGTTTTTTTCTCCCAATTGTGTGCAAGGATCTGAATCAGTGCTTTTACAGTAACCATGTTTGTTTGACCCAATCCCTCCCCCAATTCCAGTGTAGATGCCGTGTTATGTATAGTTTAGTCAAGACTGGTAGGTGGAATAAAAAATGCACAAAACCAGTGTAATGTGGTGCACCTGAGTTCACACACTGTAAAACCACACCAATCTTTCTTAAGGGAATTTGTCCAAAATCAATGCCTTACTAATATTTCTTTATCAGCTAACAGAGATCTATATGTTTATTTTATTATCACATGGAGGTGTATATATATTCAGTGATGTTATTAGCAATGGTGCTTTTTTTAGCAATGGTGCTCCATAAAATATTTTAGACGTCACCCGTTTTATGTTGACTGCTGTCAAAGTCATGACTCTTTTGGTCTTTAATAAATGTATAGTTCTCTGGTGCCCTGTTTGCTAACACTTGTTCCTGTGACTGTTGCTGTAGGTGTGAGGAAGCCACCAGTTGCACCGAAACCCAAGATTCTTCAGCCACAGAGGCCGACCCCTCCTCCCATTGCTCCCAAACCTGAGGTCGTCCTCTCGTACCATTCTCCTGCAGCTGCAAAGAAGGCTAAGCCAGCTGTTGCTCCTAAACCATGCCTTCCCAAGACAACTGGCATCCCTGCTCTGGAACCAAAACCTCTTGCTTTAAAAAGCACATCTCAAACCTGGTCACATGAGAAGACTGGCATCTTGGAGAACATGGGGCGACTCAACTCTAAAAATGAAAGGGGCATGGAGCTAAGCAGGTTGGACTTGGACTACATCATTCCGACCTGCACATGCATCCAGGAGAGCTGTCTGCAGTGTAACCATGTGGCGAACAGTAAGATGGCTGAAATGGCAATGGACCGGGGGGAAAAATGCCCAAATGAGTGGCAGAGTAGCAGAACTGAGGAGTCAGCTGTGCATGTATCTCCCTTTCCCAGACCCCAAAGTCATCTTGACAAGGACAAAACCGAAAACTGCAAGAATCATTTGGTCAATGCCAGATTCCTGGAACAGAAATTAAAGGATGTTTGGGTCCAGGCCGTGTCCACTAATATGGTTTGTCAAAAACCTCAGGAAAAAACCCAGGAGCAACCCGTTAATAACATGGTGATACTGGATGAGAACTTGAACTGCGCTGACAATGCTAACCGCTCTGGTGGGAAATGTATGCTTCCTGAAAGGTCACACAATGATGACACCAATGGTAATATTGTTCCATTCAGAGTCTGTCCATTTCAGGAGGAATCTAAAGGATATTCGGAAAACTTGAGCAATGCAGTTGGAATGGGTGAAGAGCCCAGATGGTCAAACGTCAATACCACGGTCCCATCAGCCCCTAAGAAGCCTCTCCCAGTTCCCATGCCCCGGAAGCTGAAGAGATCTCTTTTAGTGAGGCAGAATGGTGTGGAGGTGATCGCATCAGAAGAGAAGGAAGTGGGTGAAAAGCTGCAGGGGGAGGCGAACAACTCCTTGGTGATGAAGGAAGGCTTATGTCCAACTCTTGAAACTTTTGTTCAGACACAGAGTGTCTCAAACTTGGATGGCAGTGATGAATATTCTATACCTCCAGACGACACAGCTGAGAAATCGAGCCAGCATGGTTTTCCTCCATGTGAGACATCCCACTCACTCAGTGACCAGATGGTTGGCTTCTCCTTGATTAAGAATCGTAGGGACGTTGAAAAGTTCAGATGTTCCATCTCTGAGGAGGAGGAGGAGGAGGAGGAGAAGGAGGATGAGGGTGAGGAAGAGTATGGTGACTTTGCCCGTTACCCCATGACTAGAAGCTTGCCTAAACAGCTCAAGCTAAACTGCAACCTGCCACTCACCGTGGCAACCAGGGTTACCTCAGTGGAGGAGTCCCCCAAAGTGGTCCCCAAGAAGCCGCAGAGAAATAGCCTGCCTGGCTCAGCGCTGCTGAAGACTGGGCAGTCAGAGGAAGAGCTGGATAGGAGGGACTCAGGGGGTGGAAGGGAATCTTGGTTGAGTCAGAGGAACTCCTCCGAAGACTATTCAAGAAAAGAGAATGGGGAAGCAATGCGAGAAGTCCCTGCACCTCTAGCTGCAAAATCTCCATGGAGGCTCCGTCAGGCCTTTGTGCCATTTTTCAAAAAACAGACGTCTGAAAGCAGCAGCCACGGTAACACGCAGAGTAAGTGGGTCGGATGCAGTCTGGGGAAACCAAGGGCTAAGTCCTTCACCTCAGTGGAGCTTGACCGAAACGATGGCCAGAAGAGGAGCTCGTTTCGGAGGTTCCTGGAGCTGAATGTCTCAGTGAAACTGCTGTCCAGGCTGTTGGCTAAGCGTGGCCAGTCTCTGGACTGTACTACTGTGGCACAGGAGCCGTCCACGGCTCAGGAGAAGATCAAAGACCAAAAAGCCACCCCTGTCCAGAAATGGCAGGGCAGGGTGTCCAACAGCCAGTGCGAGACCCCCAGCAACCAACCAGCCAGTGGATCCGAATCCCCGTACTCGCCGGCTGACTGGGAGCGCAGTTTGGACGGAGGAGAATCCCTTCTGGGTGGGGAATCCACTGTGGAATATGAAAATGTTCCATTGTATGCGGAAATCCCAGAGTACATGAACCTGCCTTTTCTGGGTGCCAGTGGGGCGCTGACCCACCAGCCTGACCGCCATTTGGGCTGGTGGAATTCTTCAAGCCTGGAGGAGGGGGACGGGATGGAGAACGCCTACGAGAACCAGGAGCTCCACAGGCCCCATGACACGTATGTCACCGGCGGCACGCAGCAGTCTGGGTACCCTCAGATGTGCTGTGTTGACGCATTGTGTATATATAGGCAGCTGCATGGGCCTTGGTTAAGGTCTCAGTCTCATAACAAAAGATTTGTAAGCTTTTATTTATTTAGTTTTTCATACATTTCTTTGGATGAAGGTGTCCACTAAGCAACTCGCAACATTAGCACAGTGGTCCTAAACGGAAAAGTGTAGTCTAAGCTGGCGTGAAGGGTCTTGCAACTTTTATTAAGAAAGGTAGAAGTGCAAGGTATGGACAGCCACTTCAAACATGGAGGCCTTTGGCTTTGCTGAGGGGCTGTCGGCAAAAAGCCAAGCCTCTCTCCTTGGCCGTTGCTTGCGGAGAGCCCATCTCATGAGCGATGAAAGAGGCATTCATTCGGCTGTCCGTTTGGCCCTCTTCCTGTGGGTTATTTCCAGTGGCTCTGACAGGAAATGTTTGAATAACACAGGTCTGATGAATTTTAGCTGGGGATAAACTAAAACCCAATGTTTCTGATGGGGGAGGGGGGGGGGGTTCTGTCAAGGCCATAATGCAATAATTTAATAATTTAAGATCCATGTTTATTGTTGTGGTGATTCTGGTGAATGTTGCTGATGGTGGTTCTTTGGTCAGAGAGAAAAGGAGGTGCCTTCAAAAACTCCTGAGGTAACCCCCGAGCCCGTATGGTGAGGGTCAAGGTAAAAGCCTGTGTGTGCTTGTCTTCAGGCAGAGGATGTGCCTTGTCTTCTGCATGTGGTTAGAGTGCAACATTTGTTTGTGTGCTGATTGCACCAGTTCTGTCCGGTGGCTATTAAGCCAGCAGTAGCTTATGTTATCGGATGCGGGCTGTAAACTAGCTGAGATCCCCAAGGAGTCCTCACCCCCGAGAAGTTGGGATGCGTGTTAAAGATGAGGAGGTAGAGCCTGGAGGCCTCTCCGATCATGTAAATTCTTCAGCCAGGCCCTCCTTGCCTTGAGAAGGGAATGTGGCTGGCTTCTGTTAAAGGTGTCCCAGTGAGCAGTCATGTCGTCTGGTTAGCAACAGTGAATTAGTAGACTAAGTGTTGAATTAATCTACACACAATTTCCAGTCCAATCAATCAAATTTAATTTGGTATAGCGCAAACAGAATTTGTCACAAAGTGCTTAACATGCAGCATTTTCCAGAGGGAATTAAAAAAACAGAAAACCCAGTGCCAATGTGGGAAAGCTGGAAAAATATTCCCTGACCCCAGAGGCAGTCGAGAGAACTCCTGGAAAATGACATAATTGTAGCTGAACAGCAAGTTTTCCCTCCCACTGTTTGATCTTAAGTTATGGGTCCATTGCCTTAAGCCACTCTCTCTCACTGAATACCATAATGAATCAAACAGCGCACCCCACAGCTGTCCTCAAACAGCAGCAGAACCAAAAGGAAAGCCCTGACCTGCCATGCTCTGTTGCACAAATTGTGGACGTTGTCCAAACCCAACGCCTACCTATCTGTTCGTGTATCAGACTTAATCTGCCTTGCACTCTACTTTAGAAATCCTGGATACGTAACATTTTTATATTTCTTACTGCTGTTCTGGTAGGTTAGCATAGCATTTATGTTTGCTTTTAGCATCAAGCCTGTAACCTCTTCAAAATGGATCTCAACACGTTTCAACAATTTAGCGGCCACATGGTGGCACAGAGGTTGAGGTCTTACCTTTTTCCTCCTGGATGTCAGTAAGGACGTGGCTATACACTTGGGTTTCCCTAATTATTTGGAGAGTTGGGTAAAATCACACTCCTCTTTTCTGTACTGGCTGGACCGTAACCCCAGTCACTTTCGGGATTACGTGACCCATGGGGCTTGAGCAGACATTCCATTTTGGAGGGATTACAGCGCTGTCAGACTGCTGTAAAACTTTGAAAACCCACTGCTGCATGTTCGTCAGGATAGCTCATTTAAAAAAAAAAAGAGGATTGAAACTTTCCTCAGTAGTAATTGGCATCAGAGATGACTAGCACTCATTTTTACATACTTTTACATTTACATTTTAGTCATTTAGCACCTTGGTATTCAAAGTGGGGGGCCTCCTCACATTTTTTTTTACATTTGCCGTAGTATTGTCAATGTGTTTTTAAAGACAGGGGGGCCCCGGCCAGAAGCTTATGCTATTTGGGGGGCCTTGGCATGGAAAAGTTTGGGAACCCCTGATTTAGCAGACGCTCCAGAGCGACGTACAGGAGTGTCGTAAGTTTAGGGGTTAACTTGCAATAACAGATACCGTGCTTTCAGATGATGGATCTTGGGGATTAACAGGCAGAAATGAGTGTGTTTTAAAATCCTGCTTTGGAATGACCGGGCCCTGCCGACAAACGTGGACAGTGTTACGTTTGTGGTTTAGTCTTGGAGCTTTGCCATGGACCAGAGACGCCAATTCGGCTAAACAACCTTCTAGATACTGGAATAGAGAGCCTGAGAATTCTGGCAGAGATAGTGAGTGTCTGCAGAAAGGGGAAGGTTTGCTAACCCCCAATTCACTGAACAGGGCCAAAGCAAATCGATGCATTTGGCCTCCCCAACCAACATCTAAGTGTTTTTACAGTATCACTGTATTTTTAAAAATTTTTAAATATAGCAACACCACTGTTCTCTGCTGTGGGAACCGGGCCAGGAGTGTTGCTTTCTTTAGAAAGTGGGTTTTACACAGGATTTCCTTCTGGTCATTGACATGGAAAATATTAGCGTCCAGGTATTTTTTATTGTTTCAGTTAAAAATGAAAGAACTGATACTTCATTAATGCCAGATGAGAAACTAATACAAACTGGGGGAAGGAAGAAAAAAAAATCAAGATATGTGTATTTTATGTGCTCTTTTCTATAAAAATAGTGCCAGGCTTTATGAAGAATATTTTTTGTGTATAATCTGTGTCTGTCACTATACTAGTCACTTTTATCCAAAATGTACTATTTTACACAGCTGGGTATCCACTGAAGTAAACTTAAGTCAACCTGTTCAAGGATGTGTCGGCTATAATGGAATCTGAGCCAGTAAATTTACGGTTACGGGCTGCCCCCAAAAGAAATGGGATTGCTTTGGCCGTGCGTGTGTTTTCTGCGATTATGTGCACGTTCAGTGCCCCAGCTAGTTTCCGTTGGGGTTGCAGCGAGTTGAACTTCCTGTTTTCCTGGCAGAAGTTCTCTGGAAGAAGACGCGGGTCTGGATGACCAACCTGTCCCGGGGGAGAAATTCGGCAGTAGCTCAGCCGAGGAAGATGATGTCTGCCCCGGTAGAGGGGAGCCAGAATTCAGGCAGGTGAGATGCACTTGCTCACAGTTCTGGGAAGATCCTGGGAACTTCTTTTTAATTATTGCACCCTCCCTCTCGGCTCAATGAGTAAAAAGTTTAAAATAAGAAAAAATAAGTAATGTTGAAGGTAGGGCTGGGGCGGCGCGTCGACGTAATCGACCTAGTCGATTTACGGAAATGCGTTGGTTCACAAAACGTGCGTCGATGGGTCGCGATGACGCAAGATGGATTCCCCGGTATGATTCGAACAAGCTGCTACAAAGCCTTTCCCAAGATCGTTTAAAGTGTGGGAGTATTTTAGAAAGAAACCAAGCAATGTGGTGCCCTGTATACTGTGCAAAATGGAAATGTCCTATCACTGCAGTACAGCTGCTATGCTGGAGCACCTGAAGCAAAAGCATCCTGGAGCACTTGCAGACGGCACCAAGACAGCACCGTAAATTCTGTTTACCGTTTGTCCCCATCCAAGCATGATACATTAGGATTATCAACACGTGGAACGTGGTGGTAGTAGTAGTAGTCACTTAATTTATTTTTTTTAAGTCAAGAACTTA
>JAOVYW010005401.1:0-12303 GCA_025775045.1 Hiodon tergisus
AAAGTCTAGCACCGCACACCCCACAAAGGGAATATGCAGGTAATTTGCAATCTTCACAGTCAGCCAATCTAAGGCATGGGCTGCACTCTGTCAGGTCGCATCAGGAACACGTACTGCTGACTAATTCTGAAACCCTGTCACATAGTACAACCAATGGACAAAAAAGGCCTTGCTTTTATTTTATTTATTTTATTCTCAAACTGAAATTAGAATGATTTGTAAATCCAATATATTTCCAGGCTGAGATAGCACCTATAAATGTCATTACAAGAGAGCTTTGTCTCTAGCAATTTCTAGCTAACTCACTAATGCCAAATAAAACAGGTTAACTGTGTAGACATGACGTGACCTCACCCAATGACTCTGCTGTTGTTGTCTAGTCACAGAGTCCCCTCACTTGGTGACCCTGCTTTTATATCAGTTCCTGTGTTACTGCCTCAGTAACCTGTTCTCATTTTAATTAGATACAGATAATATAACCAAATCTGGTTTGCATGAATAATCAATCAGGTTTTTTTGTTGATCAGATCTTTATCAAAATTGTTATTTGGGTTGCAATAAAATAAATCTGTCACTGTGATGTCTGGAAACAAAAGAGACAGAAATTTCATCCCATGCTGGTTTTGTTCCAGTAAATATAACGATGATTTTCATTTGGGAGGAAATATGACTTGACATTATTACTCCTGTACTTGAGGAAGACAACCAGAAGTGCGCTGGAAATACCTAAAGTGTCCGTAGCTTTCGGAAATTCTAGCATGGTTAGTAACAAGATATAGGAGGCTCAGTGAAGGAGGCTCAGTGAAAGCTGCTCGGAAATGCTTTAGTTACTGGAAATAATAGAACAAAAATCTTGCTTTGAATCTGATGCATATGAGTGAGTCACATTGTTGGCAAAAAGACAAGTTTGGCATATTGACATTTAAGATGCAGACACGGAAGAAAGGAACATATTGAACTTGGAGGAAGGTAAGGGGTGGCAGACCCTGCCCACATGCCCAACCATGGCCTGTTTAGGTTGGGTGGTTTTTCATCAATCGCTGGATGCAATTTATCATGCATTCGGTTTTTGGTCTTACAGGCAGCACATGCTCAGCAGAAGGGAATTTCAGGGCATTTAAAGACAACACAAAAAAGTGAGAGCTAAATTGAGTAAGGATTTAAGTTTGAACTTCAAACTATCAGCAGGTATACTTTCTGGTATAAATAGCTGTTTACTTCTATACACACCCTAATAAAAAAATATTGTCATTCTTTTTTCTGTAAAATAAACAATAAGGCATATCTGCTCACTGGTTATCCCACTGCCTATACAGCAAGCATAGTGTTGTTATTTATGCCAGAGGGTAAAGTAATAAAGTAATAATAATAAGACGGTAAGAATTAAAGAAATATTAGTGGCTGTCAAGCTTAAATCGCGTACAGCTGCTTCCTCCTATCCCTGAGTAGCCCACAGCAGTACTATGTCACCCTGCAAATCCACGCACAGCTACCAGCTATTCACAATGACAAGCTATTCGGAAAGCTCATATCTTAGTCATATCAGTAATCGGTGTTCACGCTTCCCTCTAAATTGGAGCTAAGGGCTAGTTAGCAACGGTGATCACTATTTCTGACATAGGCTTTCCAAACTTATATCATTTTGCTCAGTAATTTTAACCTGTAACCACACGGAGGAGAAACAGTGACAATGATATTCAAATGAAAGTGAGAAATTAAAATGCCCTGGTGCTGTTATTACTTGGGGTTGATCTTATACGGCATTTCACCTCAGAGACGATCGAGCGGAACAGCCTCGGTAGCTAACTAAAACCCAGCACGAGTAGGTACTGATCAGATCAACCCCAAACAAGCATAAATAATGAGATTATTATTTACATAATTTATCATGTTCTCGGGGATGGGTTGTATCCTCAATTATGATAGAAACGTATTAAGGGTGTTCAAACCCATGTGGTAGCGGATATATTGTTGTTCATGGATCTGTAACTGTATTTTAAGCATTTACTATTTAATTGATTAATTGCGTCTTTGTGCAGATTGGTTTCTCTCTAAAGAGAGAATAATTTGAATACTGGTGTTGGCGAGCGGAATATCGTGAAATGTTGTGTCTCTCCAACCTATCTAAAATATGGAGAATATGTGGAGAAGTTGATTGGGGTGCTTTTCGCCGACCAGTGTACAATAACAAGTTCCTGTTTGGGACTTATTTGTACTTTCTTTTGTTTATTTTATGGTTGCTGGAGCACGTGCCATTGTTCCGCACAGGATCGTTTTTGGCGGTGAAAAATCAATAAAACCTCAAAGTGGTCTGAGCGGTTAGTCGCCTGTAATCTCTCGCCATTGCGCCTCGGGCCGCGGTTTGTGACCAAAATAACAGGTTAATATCAAAACATATTAAGGTGGGTGGGACAATTGGTTGGCTATTCTTTTATTTCTATTTATAAAAAGGCGTCACTAAAATTACCAGGGAAAAGTCTAATAATCACAAATTTGGAAGAACTGGCTGTAACTAGGTTTTTTTTTTTTGTTTTTTTTTTTTTTACAACGTAGCAGTTTTCATCGTTCGATTTCCGGATACACAATGTCATCGCGCCAGTGTAAACGGTATAAATTGGGAGGTTTGAGAGGAAATATTGCCACCGAACAGAATAGTCAAAAAGAGGTAAGCCCTAACCAAAATTTAACATAGACGCGGTAACAATCAAGTTGCAAGAATCCCAGACGCCAATTTAAAAAATATACAGTATTCACCACACGTGGGATGAAGAATCCAATCTCTCATTGGGGTATTTTTATTTAACTCCTCAACACCTCCTTCTTAAAACGCTGTGATAAATGTTTCCAAAGCTATGACGAAATTACAAACGGGGAGAGGAAAATCCTTCTGGCTCTGACGGTCTTCTTACTTGAGACTAAAAAATAAATAAAGAAAAGCATCTATATTAGCAAAGATTTCTTGAGGTGATGTGTGGGAGAAGCAGAATTATATATTAGCAACGACTCGAATGTCTAATTTTTCAGTGTAAAACAGCACGTTGTGTCCCGGAGACCTAGAGAGACTATTTGGTGATGGTCCACGAAATTTCCCTGACTCGGATCCGCATCTTGCTGGCTGGGATGACCCTTGCAGTTATTGCGCTAGTGGCCTGTTTAATGGGAACCTTTTCAGCAAAGGTAAGAATTTAGAAACATTCGACGTCAAACACACCTCGAATAACGACGTGAACGCTTTATTTTGACAACACAATTCTGCAAATTCTACCTATATTCGCATTGATTTAGTAGGTTATTTAGCGCTCCGACAAAAATCTTAGACATGTAACGGTGTATTTATGGACCGTTAACTAGCCTACATTTTACTTCTGAATAGGCTTTTTTTAAATACCCGTTTTAAACATGAACGGCAATACTAATCGATGGTTATCCTAATGTTACTGATTTTGGTAACTAAGTAACGTCAGATATAGCATGCCTAGTTGTAATAACTAACCTTTGTTCTTTCTAGTTTAAAATACGTATGGGGTGATTTAAGAAAATATAAAGTTTAATAGATAATCACTTTAAATATAAAGTATGTCAAATCTACGGAAAAGCGGAAACAAAGTAAAACTCGACTAGGTATAGGTGGGGTAGCATATTTGTAAATTATAATAAATAATTGAGGAATAAAGCTAAAACGCGTGTTCATATGTTTAGACCACGTATTGTCAATTATATTGCAGGGAACAAGTTGGCTGCCCTCGACAGTTTTAATTCTCTTTTCCCATCGATAAGTACCGATCTTTTGCAAACTGCTTCGATATCTGTGATTTATTTGATCGGTTCAGGACTCTGTGTCGACGTAGACCTGAGGTTGGAATATCAGCGTTTTACGAATATGCCTTTGCTTAAACCAAACGATATATTGTCTTGACATTGTGACACAGGTCCTAGACTCGGGTCTAACAACCTTTCACTTTCAACCATATTGCGAACGAAACTCTTACCAGATGGTGATGTAGGTTTAATGTAGTGCCCGATTCGTACTTTAACACATTTCTGTCATTTTCGCATTTCGCAAGTTTTCACTTTCAGCCATATTCCGAGTGAAATCAGTCAGTCGGTTAGGGACGAACACGCAAACCATAGATACCTGTTAGGTTATGTCGATTAAAACCCTCTTCTCGCTTAACCCCTCCCCCATTCAAATATACCCACTCATACAACTCGTTGTAGCTAGCTAGACAAAGTTATGTAGGTAGTTATACTTTGCTCTATTAGTTAGTTTAGCTAGTAAGGTTTTGGCCTGTGGCAGATGTCCCCCCCGAGGGGGAGCAAGCTGGCAGTCCGAGCGCTTTAAACCTGTACTAGCTCCTGTACCAAATTTTGATCACGCCCATAATTTTGAGATATTTTAGCGAAGATTGCCATCTGCAGTACCGTTTGTATTTAATACTGATTTAGCTACTTGAGTAATTCGCATAGATCCTTGCTTTCCTGTCGTTTTTTCAGTACGGTTTTTTTTATGTTCCCTAATGTTTTACATTTGCTGAAGAGGTGCATTGCGTAACTTAACCTGTTACCAATTATAAGGACGGTTCAATTTGTACTATGTAGAAATGTATATGTTTTATTTTTCTCACATTTACATGTAAAACAATTAAAAACTGGTCTATATATAGAAATGTGTGTGGATCAAAACTGGGTAGATCTTTGAAAATCGAAAAAATATATATTTTTGTAGGGAAGTTGTCTTGACGGATAGCCGATTCTGTCAGACTACACTGAAAACACCAGCCGACCGTAGCTAGCTGGACTTTAGCCTAAAGGTTACGTTAGTTATTTGGGTATTCTATGACTGGAGCCCACTGTACTCCCATATGTTTTCTCCACTATCGCTGTCTTTGGCCTAGAGCTCACTGTAGCTGGATAGGATAACTAAAAAGCGCACTGTCGCTGTGTAGGCTGTGTCTTTAGCTCACTGTAGGCCGGTGGGTTTTGGCCATGCGTTTATTTTGAACTGTTCACCCAGCACATTTTATGATGAACCTGGCCAACCAAAAACGGCGATCAAACAATATAACTGATATAACGTATCAGTAATTGCTTATTAAAAGTTTATTAGCTATCTCGCCACATGAGCTACTCACTAATTAAAATAAAGAAAAACTCAGGTTAGGCTACCTAACATTACATATGTAAACCTTATTGTGAAAAACAGCAGTTGAGTTTGCTACACCAGATGATTCCTCTCCGCTGTCTTTTGTGATTTAACTCAAGCATAATTGTGTCGTTTTGGCCGACCATAACTTAGGCCTTTATAACATAAACTTTCCAACCTTACACAACTTTGAAAGTCAGAAGCTCAGTAACATTTGTATGATTTATTGTCACATTGAGGATAATTACACCCTGTAACGAGCTGTGATTAGTAAACACCAATTTAAAAAAAGCAGTTATTTTGGTTCGGCTTATGAATACCAGGCTAACTACACATATTTAATTCCAGCCAGAGATCTCCTAGCCAACGAGCGCCGCTACACAAGCCTAAATCTACAGCACAACCTGACGGCGTGTCTCAGAAAAAAAGATAAGCGTGTGTCGTAAGAGTCTTAAATTATCAATAAAATACACAGTGTCAGTACTGTGTGGCAAACAGGGTTCATTCTGCCTGCTGTTTCGCTGTTGTGACGTAAGCAGCACATCCGTTATTAATTGACAATTTAAAAATGATGTTGGTTGGTGAGGTTAAATCAGTAATTGTTTTAATAGTCATCGCTAAGGTATAAACACTAACTTTGGCATACTTCACAGGGAATATTAGCTTATGAATCTTCAATCGGCATCGGGTTAGACTGGTGGGCGTGGCTTTGAACCAGATTAGGCATGGGGAAAAACTCTGACCTCTCATACCAAATGCATGTATTATGAATATTCAAGAATGATTTAAACATGTTTTGCTGTCTGTTAGCAGTTGTTAGGTACCTCCTTACTCAAACCTAACAACAAAAAATAGGCTAGTTCGGACGTATAAAACAAAATCTCCTTCCTTTATTGTTCTTGTGTGACCGGTTTCTGCCTCGCCCCATCGCCCCTCTGCTCCTTCAATAAAAATTAAACACTGGAATTTGTTTCCTGAACAATCTAACACCGGTAACGTATCTCTTGAAACTGATGTTGTAGTGGAAACCTGCGTCAGTAGATGCTCCCACACATGCAGTCTCTTCACCCGAACGAAAGCTGAGGCAACGTTTCAGGTGCTTTAAAAAACCGTGATAAACAGACTGTACATTCCCTTTCACATTGTGTGTGATTTTAAGGGGGTTAATGTAAGATGCTCTTAAACTGTAAAACAGACGAATAATGACATAAAATAGTGAACCAACAAAACAGTTAGTGTAAAACCACACAAAACCACACAAAACTACACAAAAAACACAAGTTGCGTCATGTTCTAAGCTCTCTGTGACAGAGATGTGGCGAATTCACAAGAGAAGCCTGGGTTTTCTTAAAGTTAGTATGGAGCAAGAATGAATCATGCTAACCGTTAGTCAGTATATTGTGAAATACAAAGATGACAACGTAAGCTTTTTTTTTAATAGCTCAAATGATCTTCATATGACCACTCCACAGTCAACTGTAAGGTATTTTTTACAATTTATTCTGTGAGAAGACAGTCCTGACTTATATCTACAGTATTCACAAATAAATAAATTCTGCTGAAATTTATAAGTCAAACTTATAAACTTAAGATCAAACTTGCCCAGGCCTCACTGAGTATTGATGTGTGCCAAGTTCGATGTAAATGGAAAGATGACTGACTTTTGTTTGGTTTTCTAGCCAGAAGAAACTAAACCCAATGACTGTTGGAACACCAGCAGCAGGAGTGTCATGCCACTCAGTGGTAAGTCTAGGGGTCAGCAGAACTACTGCCTGACACGGGAGGCTGGTCTTGTGGTTGAGTTCCTTTGTTGGTCCCAGTGCCCATTACTTGTTAAATATTGACCTATGGGTTAACCCCCATTTGGGTAAAGGCACTCGCCTGAGAGATGACTGAGCCCTATCATCTGGATCCTGTCTTGTGACAGGGAGAGTAGGCGGGCATCTGGTTGGAGGTGGGTGCCACTAAGCCGGGCTTCCGTGGTCTTGTCTCTAATCAGCTTCCTAACCCCTCGCCGGCTGGAAACCTGCCTCTTCTCAAGTCTGCGGTGAACCTCTTGTGTGGGCTGTGTAGCCTGCAGAGTGGGGAAAAACAGGGGTCACCCGTGGTCAAAATAAACTTTTATTTTACCTGCTAGCATTGGTGGTCCTAAGTTAGCAACAGAAAAGTGTATGAATTTTTTACTGCAATGAATATGTACTGGCATGCCTGCCAGTTACCTTCTGTTACCGCGGGGGTGTAGAACGCGTTGCAACAAGACTGTCAGGACATTGAAATGGAAAAAAATAATATTTGACTTCAGTAAAGACATGCAACTACTCTGTAGAGTGGGCTATTGGTGCTGCTTGTCATTGCACAGGGGGAGCTGGTGGTGAAATGGTTACGGTGAAATGGTTACGGTGAAAGGGTTACGGTGACCTTGTACGGCCTTGTAGCTGTACAAATCGAAGGATGTAGAAATTGTAAGCTGTTTAAGTGGCTTTGGAGAAAAGAAAAAAACATTTCGTTTTTCGCTAACAAATAAATAACAGATTAAAAAATAATCAAAGAAACTTAGTGAATCAATATGCTAGTTCTCGTGACTTTTTCAATGGGAAAATGTTCAGGAATTAAAATAGCCAATGGACAAATTTCAAACACTTTAAATGTATATTGTCATTATCCAATATCTAGTAGGTAAAATCACTGCAACCACTTCACATTATGCTTTGTGTAAAAGTTTAGCATTAATAATTTGGTCTGCTGAGTTCCTAAAGACCATGAGGATTTTTCCCCTAGAAAGCATCCGAACCTAATTTTCTACATGGTTATTGCTGTTCCCAGAACAGTCATAGCCAGCCACATCTTATACCAGAGCTATATGGAAGGCAGGGAGATCAGGCTGCAGGGAGCTGGTTTGCTAGCTCAACGACAGGAAGTAGCATTTCTAGCACAGGGGGCAGGAAGTTTGCTTGTTAAAGTCAGGGAGGAAGAAACAAGAGGGTAAATGAAGTGGCTTGGGGCAGTAAGTCTGGGCATCAAGCTTTGGGGTCCACCAATGGAGCGATATTGCTGAGAACCAAAAAATAGCCTCTAGCCAATCATTGTTTATAAGCTTAAAGGTCGATCCATACACTGCGGAATAAAGGTGCTCTGTTTGTGGTGGTGTGTTTTTTTGGGGGGGCCCCCAAAGCACATTCACATTTGCACTTTCTGTTTTCATGCTTGAGGTTCGAGAGCGGAAATGACGTCTGTCGACTCGTTTCCAGTAACACCCTCACCCATGGGCGTAGGGGTTGCACCTTTGCGTGTTGGCCTGCCGTTCTTTTACATGCACACACCACAAACACGCCGCTGACTCACTAGTAAGCTGACGCACTTCTGTTTGTTTTCACAATGCATTAAAAAAAAAAAAGTGTGAACTGAAAAATAAGTACTTTTGTTTTTAAATGCTGTTTATAGGCCGTCATGTAAACATGCAGAGTTAGTCTGAATCAGTAGGGAATATTTCTTTGATAAGAATCAATGCAGTCATGCCTTAATGTACTGTCAACCTATTTATTTTTCAAAGATGGGCGTTCCTAGAAGGACTGGTAAAGGCACTGGACTTAATCATGTGATCAAGGAAGTTTGAAGCTCTGATGGACTGCTGGAAGGAAGCATGCTACCTCCCCAAAACTTTCATACTCAACCCACGTCCTCTAGGGCCCCGGTTTCTGTATTGTGTTTCTGAAGCCTTGTCCCTCAATACTGAAATAAAAGTGACCTCGTCTGGTGCTTTCAGGTGTAAATCAGAGGTAGCTCAAGACACCGTGGCTTTCGGGCACTGCTGGTGTAAACGTAAGCCCGCCTTACGCTGCTTGACCCCTGGGTCAGTCTATCCCATTCACTTAATGCCCTTCAGTTCTTGAGTGTTGTTCAATATTTGAGTAGTAGGATGGTAACGTAATTAAACAAGATCCTTTTGGGAAAATTTTGAAAGATTTTTAAACACCTGAAATCCACTTAACCAGAGTTCTTCTCTGGCTGATTTTTGTCATTCCCTGCTAACAAACTGATTAGCATCAACGTTAGCACCTACTGGTGTCTTTTTTAATCTTGAAAGGACCTTGGAAAGAAATATATTTTTGGAAAACAGGCCAGCTTTTCCCTGCATTACAACCCCTGTTTTTCTGTGTTCCTCAACACCAGGTGGGGCCATTTCTAAACCAAATAATGATTTCAACAATTAGAATGTGAAGTGGAACATTTAACCCACAGGTGCACGGAGGCTCTAAGAACCGGGGGTTGAAGATCCTAGGCCTTCCATTGGGTTGGGATAGGTTTCTCAGTGTCTCGTTCTGATCTACAGATTCCACCCTGGCTGACCTGTTCCTACAGCCTACAGCCACACCCTCCAGAGCTTTTGTGTTCCTGGCAGGTAGGAATCCCACTTTGTCCCAGATAACCTCAGGGTTCTAAGCAAGTTTGGTATTCCTTACAAGTCTCCTCCTGACTCCTTCCGGTAACTTTTGCCTCACCTTGACTGGATTCAGTGGTCCTACTTGTGTGACTCACGTGCTTCTCTTCCGCAGCAATCAACTCCTTGGAAAACGGCACGGGTCTCCTACAGTGGGAGGAGCAGAAGGAGATTAGGAGCAACGTTTCGCTAGACAAGGACAGACGGAAGATCTTGGTGCAGGAGCAGGGTTTCTACCTGGTCTTTGTGCAGGCCACCTTCAAGCTGCCTAGGGGGACAGCCGCCAGCCTGCAGCTGGGCGTTTATGTGGATCTGGAGTACCAGGAGCGCACGGACCAGCTATCAGCCGTCTTCGACTCTCGCTGCCGGCCGGCACTCTGCGACGAAGAAACAGACGCCGTCCTCAGCCAGCCCATACTGCTGAGGATCGAGCGGAACGACTGGCTGTCTGTCAGGGCCACCCATCGAGAACTGATGGACTACGAGCATCGTCCCGTCTCCAGCTTCCTCACAGTCTTCAAATTCTCAGATTAGCGAGGCTGTGGCAGAAGGCGGAGAGGGTTAGCTGTTTCTCATCTGCGCGTCTGTCTTCTGTCCAATGTGTGCGCTGTAAGGGTAGAGGAGCGGGATGGTGTCATTGGGCCAAATCTTCAAAGCCTGAAGCAGGATTGCATTTTACTACAAAGACACTCAGCCTTGTTTAGTGCGATGTTCACCCTGTAAAATTGTGTTTTCCTTAAAATAGCTTTTGGCGTTAGAAGTGTCCGTTACTGTTCCCCCATCATAATTGTTCGTCCACTTTTTATCCCCAAAAGAATATGTTTTTTTCCCCCTTAATTGCAGAATACCTTTCCCTGAAGGTCGCAGTTTATCAGCCCTTGGTAATCTGACTTTGGGAGCAGTGGCTCCACCCACTCACACTGTGGGTTTAGAGATTATCTGGGCCAAAACAATGCAAAACTGCAGTGACAAGCTCTGTGGTATCTACTGGAGCTGTCTAGCCTTCTGTAGAGGAGGGGAGAAGTTTTGTGGAGAGAGGGTTTGAGACAGGCACCCATGGTCCCCGCTGTGGTAAAGATTAAACTGATGAGCCCATTCTCACCTCTCGCATTTTACTAAAGAATTTTCTACTTCTGATTATGGATTTATTAGCGCTGGTTTCTTGGCCAAAGAATAATATTATTATTATCATTATTATTAGATATTTAATTTTTATTGTCTTCATTAGTAGTAGAAAAATATTCTGTGCATCCACATAACTATATAACGTGACTATTTTGATATCATTTTTTTTCCCTCCTAATTGAAAGTGAAGATGTAAAGATGGGGATTTTCTTTTTGGATATTAATGATAGATGCGTGGTATTTTTATAAATAATTTTATTTCGACTTTAAGCAACATTCTGTAACATATATTTATGCACCCCTTTTTATGTGACTGATGTACCATCTGAATGTATTCCTTCTCGTTTGCTATGATTTCTAAGCGTACCGTAAAATTTTGTACAAAAAATAAAACGTTATCTCTTATAAATATAATTTTCCACCCCTGAAAGCGACCCCACAAGGCAAAACTGAACATTGCAGTCAAAGACGATTGCCTTGCGCACGCGCAAGTCTTATGTTTGTTCTTCCGATAAAGCATTAGAAATTAGCTGTCTTAAAAGGCATTCATTTTTAAGTTTGACTCAAAGCATCTGTGCCAATATTTTAGATATAGTCGGAGGGAATTGTGTCGCCACGTCCCAAAATGCTTATAAATAAAGTGTATTAAAAAAATTAATTCTTAGACCTCGGATATTGGGTCCATGAAAACTTTTTAATGTATACGTGTTTGTAGTGCGCGTGGGCTCGATTTCTGACGCAGAGGAAGCAACAACAAAAGAGAAATCGGGCCAGTTCTTTGAAAACGTATAGCAGCCGCGGAAGATGAAAAAAAAGAAAGATAAAAATAGGTTCACGCAAAAATCTGTTTCCCCCGTCATCGTTATCTCTTCATCTCATAATTTTTCAGAATGGAATTATATGTAAAACGTCATTTCTCTGCTAAATACTAGTTTCAAATTCAGTGCTAGTACAAAAAACTAAATTAAGTACATAGTAACGGAGGATGCTAATGAAACCTAATACACAGCGTTATATTTGGCCTAAGTAGCTTACTAGTTGCAAATTAATTAAAGTAAATTAATGGCTTTATAGGGGATAGTGTAAATATCGAAAGTAGCACACTAGCTCAAATTCCATGCGAAATTACAGTGAATAGTAGTCTGTGTAACGTTATATCTCTGCTAAGAACTAGTCGCAAGTTCCATATTAATCCAAACTAATTAAAATAATGAATTTATAGTGTAGGGGAAAAGTTGCGATAAGCAGCACTTGTTTGAAAAAAGTGCAGCAAATCGATGTCAACGTGAAATGTTTTCTTAAGCCTTTCTGTGGCGCTGAATTTCAGAAGCAAAAAAACTTTTGCCGAAGGCGTAACTTCTACTCAGAGAAAAAACTACTACAAAGACTTCTACAAAAAAAAATCATTTAAAATGTTTTGCGTTCTGTCAAGTTTATTTTTTTTTAATTGATAGTCTTTGTTATTTTCGTTTTTAAAGAAGAATTGTTTATATTTACATGTGTATATATGTGTGTGTGTGTATATATATATATATATTAGGGCTAAAATAAATTAACTAATTAATTGCACCACTTGGTGTGATTAATCGCACTTTTT
>JAOVYW010005402.1:0-12303 GCA_025775045.1 Hiodon tergisus
CCCCCCCCAGACACTGTCAGAGAGTGTGGGAATGATTGAACTTCAGCTTTCTTTTTCCCCAAGACTTTTAAGAAGTTGTCCGTCCAACAAATCAACTACCGAGCAAATATGTAATGATCGGGAGAACCTCTTGACACACAGTTACAGAATGTCAGTCAGCTGACTCTCCCTCACATTGAGAAAATGGCATTGTAAACCAGAGAATTTTGTGCAATAATTAGAAATAGCCTCTGTAATTGCACTTTTCCCCCCACATTGGCTTAAATTCCTCTGGTGGAGTTATTAAAGAGGCGGAAAAACAATTCTGCTTTAAAATTCAACATTTTAGATAGAGGCCTTCAGTTTCTGTCAACATAAAAAAAGCAATAATTTTTCGTTGAATTTGTTCATTGTCAGAATAGAAGAATGTAACTTTGGCATTTAGTTATAAATATGCATAAAATATACCTATTATTTAGACCATTAAATAAATAAATCTGCCCTCTGGTGCATTTGTGTTGAATTGACAACAGAGGGCAGAAAAACACATAATAAAAAAAGGCACGAGAAAGTTATTTGGATCTCCTTACAAACTCCAAAATCACTTTCATGATATCACATATATAAGTTATATTTACGTTATTATCATGTGTTGGTGACTAATATTTTATCATGCTTGACTCATAGGGTTAACTGTGAATCTAAGTATTCCTTATTCATGGCTCAAAATTTATAGTCGTCGCAAGTATACTTTACAAGGGTACCGGTAGTCGCGATTCCTTCTAAAATGTGTTACTTAACAGAAGCAATTAATCACAGAGACCAGTATAATTTACAGTTTAACATTTTACCAACTATAACAGTTTCCCTCCTGGAATTTGCTAGCCAACACTCAGACCCCCCCCCCCCCAAACTGTTGAAACACGATCATACACACAAGTTACATCACAGTCTCACACTGACTATTCAATGCCCCGCACCTCATGCTAAGCAGAAGTCTAAATGGAACTGTTGAAGCAGGCCACTGGGGGCGCAATGATAACTCTTCTTTTTTGAAGATAACAAAAATTTCATTCCATTGACGTTGGGTCATCGTTACGTGACTTTATTTAATTTGCATATTTTTTAAGCAGCTGGCAGGTTTAAACATTTCAGTTGGAATAGCTTCTGAACAGTCTTGAATACCAGAAATCATTGTAAATGAATAAGAAAATTCCCCCCAGGGCAAAGTGAAGTCTGCCCAAACGGTATGCAGGGTTGGAATATTTGAAAGTATTTATTGTATTTGTAAGCCAAGCTAAACTTTGTAAGATAAACTATACCCAGTCCTAGCACTTTGAGGAATATTCCACAGCACTGTTGTGATATTAATCCGATCACTAATCCCTTGTGCAGTTACGAAAAGCTTTCTTCAGATGCTTTAAAAGCTGGTTGATTTTGCATTCCAGATGAGTGTCATTTATGATGAGACAACAGTGCCTCGCAACCTTTAATGAAGACCCCAGAGCTTTGACATGTGTTGAGGAAATCCTGGCAGAGAACAACTCTGCAATATCCCAACGTGAAACGTTAAACCAACGTTGCTACGTCTGTGTGTTTACAAATTCTGAGACTATAATTCTAAACATTCCACCACAGGAACAAAGGGATGTGATCATGGAGTTTTTGTAATCAGACGTTCAAATACTGACAACGCAACGATGGATTACAGCAGCCCAGAATCGTCTGCCTGGAATCCTGCATACTTCTCCACAAAAGTATTGCCTCATAGATTGAGTTTTATTCATTCATTCACAATCAGTTTATAACTCTGTATGCTTTTCAGAAATGCAGCCATTCAGACCTGCATCATGAAGAACAAACAGAAGATATAAACCTATTAAAATTTTAATTATCTTCTGTGAATAGATATATCTGCTCCTAATTTATTCGTTAAATAATTAGTCTTTGGCTGTTGGTGTGTCCTGACCATGTACCAAAGTACCATACATCATTACAAGCGGCCATTTCAACTAGATCTCATTTCCTGCAGAATGGGAACAGGCCTCCTGTTGGGTTTTGATTTTAATGAGTAGCCTCGGCAAAGAGATCCGAAAGACATGTTCTAAAGAGCTTCAAAGATTGATAACACGAGGGGAAATGGAGGGCGTTTTCTGAGGGTGCACTTTGAGACTGCATCCACATCACCCTGCGAAGAGAAACTAAAACAACGTACACTCAACGTACACAAGGAACGAACCACTGTCCACACATGAATCATTTTTGGCAGTTTAAGAAGTATGATAGTTTTGGAAGAGCGCTCTATCTGCCTAATTGGATTTTATAGGTGAAACAGATGGTAAAGGAGCAGACACACAGCATTTGTCTTAGAAAGGAGACAGGCCTCTCCCGGTTCTGGTTCCCAAAAAGCCCTTCACGCCCCCAAAACAAACACACAGGTATGAAGAGGCTTCGGCCGTGAATATCTGGCAACCACCCCTTTGATAAATAGCCCAACGGCCCGACTGTACTGATTCTCTATTTAGAAGCCCAGAAATCCAGGTCTGGTGAGGGGTAGGCAAACCTCAAGCCTTCATGTGTTCACTGGACAAATGACACACTGCTTCAGTGATGGAGGTTAAAAAAAAACTTCTGATTGGCCTTTTTATCTGTCCATCACATAGGAAAGATGCTAAATCATAAAGTTAGATTTTACAGCGTGATTCTAATAGGGATCAAATACTTATTAAGATTCCACAATGATCGTACAACGGTGGAAAGTCGAAGCCAAACAAAAAAGATAATCTCACAGCGGAAAATAAATTGGCAAAATGAAAAAAATTCTTCCTCTCCGCCTTTTCTGAGCCTCTTGCATCCCAGCCTAAGACATGTGTGTCCACGCTGGATATCACCGCTGAGGATGGCTGGGTTCGGCGCGGTCCTGGTGAACGCACCAATCAGCTGCAGAAGAAATAACAAAACTCCGTCAAGACCCGCCCCGTTCCTGCGACCGTTGCCATGGCTTGTCCAAGTTTATTCAGCTTTAATTAGATTCGTTAGAAAGGCTCCAGCTCCCCAGGATTTCGTACTGCTGTTGCTAATGCCTGGCTTTTCACCCTTGTGCATTAATTAAAGGGATGTGGGGAGCTTTCTCTCGTGTTTTTCTGATGTACTACCACCAAGTTTAAACGCCTTGACTTCTAACTGCGGTCGCAAGCAAGAGTACATCGGGTGAAAGTCTTTAAAAGTTAAAAGTGTTTTCCACTTTGCCTACCCCGTACAGCCATTGTCAGTAAAGGTCAGGTTTGAAAAAATTAAAATGATTGATTGAAATAAAAGAGGTGATTAATGATCAACAGACATTTGTACTTTTGAGAAAGTGTCCTGTGTCTGTGCCAGACCAGCGTGTGTAGATGGAACACGAGACTTTCATAAAAACCGCCCTTGGCAGGCATTGCTGGACTTCCGAGTGCACTTCCTCCATAAATCTCATATTCCGTGTCCTGGGTTTTGGTCAATAACTGATCACTTTGTGACTCAGGAGCAGGAACTCAGTTGTGAAAGCTCGGTGTATTAAAGCAGACTGATTCACTTACTGTGTGGGCGGGTCCTTTGGTGAATGGAGACATAAAAGGTTATTTTAAAAGGTTACATTTAGATTTAAGAACAGCAAGAAGAACGTTTAAAAGAGAGCACTTAGAGCCTCTTTTAAAAAGCACCTTAACTCAAAGACAAGACAAAAAAATCACATGACAGTTGGCAAAATCTGAGCACTTCTGAAATGCAATGTCTCCTCTGTATTCTGGCAGTAGGACTTAGATGGAACCAGCATCAACTTGTAAAGTTTCTATAGGTCTTGTGTTTCTTTAGCTGCAATATAAAACTGCTTCGTAAAAAAAAGCAACTTGAAAGGGGCTAATAATAGCATTTCTGTATGGAAACATCAAAAGGGGAACAACGTGCATGATTTAAGAAAGCACTAGAAAGAGCTGAAGTGAAGGAGAATTAAAACAAATGCTAGCTTGGAGCATCAGAGCCACCTTCTGTTGAAGGGATCTCCGGGGAGAAGACATCCCATAAAGTTTCAACCTGTTGGAACGTTCTGAGACCACGAAAGAGGGCTGGGGAACCGAGTTCATGGGAACGAGAAAGTGCAGATTATTAGGTTTTCACCTGTTGAACAAAAAATGTGAGTGTGAGCGTAGAGGCGTCACATAGCTGGGCAGGGGTTTTGCTACTGTGGCAAAATTAGGTAGTACCACAGGTATCTCGATCCTTAACTCACCACCCGAAAGGAGGTTGATGAGCGTCTCAGTGGCATAGACAAATCCCCTCTCTTAACAAGACTTCTAAAACTTGCCTTATTGAAAAAAAACCATAATAATTTACGTTTTCAATGAGAGTAACTAGCTTAAAGACAGGTCAAATCACCGGACTATTAGTGGCAGGCCTTTAAGTTTAAGCTTAAGGTGCCAGGGTGGTGGGTAAAGAGAGTTTGAAACTAAATAACCCAGTTATTTCAGATAAAAATTTTGAGCATTTCGAAAACAAAGGCTT
The DNA here is from genome assembly GCA_025775045.1 of Hiodon tergisus. Lineage (NCBI taxonomy): Eukaryota > Metazoa > Chordata > Actinopteri > Hiodontiformes > Hiodontidae > Hiodon > Hiodon tergisus. Next base: position 4,516 of record JAOVYW010005402.1, read on the forward strand.
CTTGTGTCTTCTCTCCCTGGGACGTTCAAAGTTCTCGCAAAGTTTGTTGACGCGTGCGCAGATGTGAATTGCATCCCGGTTTTGAATTTATTTGAGATAGCCTCCGACATTCTCTTCCGACATTACCAAATATCTGTACCGCTCCAATTGGAGTGAACACGTGGGTTCTGCACCCCATTTCAGCTGCTGAACGGTATCATTACACATTGCGATCCAATGATGTGAAGCCATGCATTCGGCATCCAATAGGATAGCTCCACTCCTTGTTTTAACCCCACCCACCCCCTTGACAGCCACAATTCCTTAGCTCTTTTGAGACCCAGCTTAGCACTGGCTCTGCTTATCGTTTGATTGCCTCCGAGCAAAGGGGCAAGTTTTGAATGTATTCATGAGAAGAGGGCCTTTCTGTTCAGGACATTTTCCTTTATTCCCAGAGAGCCTAGAGGACAATAAAAACTTAAAGAGGAAGTACGCCACATTGTGCCAAATTGCTGGCTCGATCAACACATCATTTTTGGTTCCCTTTCATCGTATAATTCTGCTGACAAGGACCTAAGTTTATTTTTAACGATTCGAGGCTTTTAAATGTTTTGACATATGTTACTTTACATTAGACTTAAGCCAGTTGCACTTATCGGACAACAGTAAAAACCGCAGTAAAGGGGAATCCAGACAGTTTCGTGCATGGCATCAGACAGAGGGAGAAAGCAAAGCAAAATATGTCTCAGCTATGAAGAACCTAGCCACACATTGTCAGTTTGGTACTTGTCCAGGATGGATCACAATATTTCCAAAGAAATCATTTCAAGGAAAGTGAGGCATGACTTGCCTGCTCAAAAGTGAGACACATTGCTTGTGTTTGCAGAAATAAGATCAGGCAAGAGATGAAACTTGTCACAGTACCAACACAAAACAAGTCTGATGAAATGACAAGCATATAAGCCTGTGGTTGGAGATGTTTTTCTGTATCAAGGATTAAAGACTGAAATTCAAAGCAGTTCAAGTGCCAGATAACATCCAGAATCAACGTTTAGTTGGCCCTCAACTACCGAAGACAGCTCAGCGGTTGCTCAAGAGAGGTGATTCCGCGGCTAGGATATTTTAAAGTGTACGAGAGGTAGCGTCTCTTGTAGTCGTAACTAAACGACACGTTGATAGACTGTGGGGACTGTAAGGTCACGGTGAACTGCAGTGTAGATAGTCAACTGGAGGAGCTAGCATGCTTATTAGAAGATATCCTCGTCGCAGCTGCAGCAAAAGACAAACACTTAAAAACCCTGAAGGAAGCGACCAAGCTGGCCAACAAGCTGTGGAATTTGAGGTGAAATTAACAATGTGCAGTTCTCTACAGGGCAGCGTTCAGTATTTGGGTCACAGGCTGGATGCAGATGGTACCGGTGAAACCAGGATTCATCAATCATAAAAGCAAGAACTTTTCTCAATTCAAGAACTTCAAGGCCTGCTGAATTATGATGGCTAAAAAAAAATGTAAAGAGCAAAAGCTTTTTTTACCCCCAACATGATATTCTGATCTAGCTCCAGGTCATTTCCTGCCATTCAGCACTAAATGATTGCTTGAAAGCTTGTGTAACGGAGCTATCTACATTATAATTTATTTCACAACCTGTAGTTATTTAAATATACAGCTTTTAGTGTAGATATAGTTTTTTGTACAGGCTGCCGCTGCAGCAGTTACCTCCATACTCCATACTCTCAGTTCTTTTCAGATAAGATACCGGTTACAGTTTGTTAAAGCAACAACGAACCCACAGAAAAGATACCGGTTACAGTTAGTTAAAGCAACAACAAACCCTACAGATAAGATACAAGTTACAGCTAGTTAAAGCAACAACGAACCCACAGAAAGCATTTTGCCTTGGAACTAATTTGACTGCCTTTGTTTATTTTGGAAGTTTACTCTGAGACGTGCGACAGAGAAAAGCCTTTCTAGTGAGATTCTCTGAACTGTGAAGGATTACAAACTGTGAAGGACATGTGGGCCTAAACCTCATTTGGGCTCATTTGTACTCCGCCGCACAGTGAAGTCTATTGTCCATTGTGCGGTTTGTTGTCGTATTGGATTTGATGGTCGGTCAATTTCCTGCTGTACAAATGGTCTTTAATTGAGTCCTCCCCCCAAGTGAAATGAGCAAGTGAAGTTTTTTCTTCTGGGTTCGAGATTTTTCTTTCAGTCTTATCCCAGGTCTCGTTGATGCATGCTGACATACCCAAAGGCTCAATTAATAATTCAGAGGATTATTTTAGCGCAAACAACTAGAAGACGTCCTCCCTGATCTTTGCTTTCATCTGCAAGGGCTGGTCTTGTACAATGCCGTCCAGAAACACCGTACTGAGGGAGGCTGCATTCAGGCGTTCTCAAAACTCCAGTGTTGGACCAATGCATGTAATGTTTATTCTGTGAGAACTTCACAAGAGAACACCGTTGTTTAGCACTCTCAGTCCATGGGTGGGGTGGGGTGTTGCTAATTGCTGACTTACTATCCAGACCCTGCAGCATTTCTGTGTCATTTAAAATGATTCCACTTGTCTGATTGAGTATAATATATATGACAGCAATCACCCATGGTTAGAAAGGCACAATTTTGAAGATAGGTTTAGGCCTTAAGCACTTAAATCTTACAGACCCACAAGTGCTTTCCCATGGGTGGAAGAGCCATGCTGGCTAGCGTTTTTGGAAAGGTCAGTTGCCTTAGCGATATGCCTTCGCCGTGCCTAACAGGATGGGGGACTGCCTGGAAAATTTAAAATATGTTTGTGGCTTTGAATGTCTGATGAAGACGAAAACTCCATGAAAGATGCAAAAACATGGTCATGCCGCCTTGAAGAAGACTCCTCGGTGAAGACACAGAAGGAGGTCAAACAGCCGCAGCACAATGCTGAAAACCATTGGTGTAGCACAGTGTGATTCCAAGCTGCTAATGATCGCGAAGGTCCTGGGTTTACAGGGAGCCATCATAAAAATCCTTTCAGCAGACAAGAAGACCAGGAACCTGTCCCTCTCCTGGCAAGACGATGATGTCCCGCTCTCAGTCCAATGATGGAATTCACAGCTGCTCTCTCCAGATTACACGAGTGTTTCATTTGTGAAGCCAGTTCTGTGTATCCTCAACTCGAGTGTCTTGGCTGTGGAGACGTGGGAAACATCTCTAACCAAATCCATCATGAGAAACATCTCGAGCTACCTGAATGGAAAGTATACTGACCCAGACACAGAGGACCTACTCGACACAGAGGCACTGCTCAACACTGCCAGATTTCCTGACCCCAGATTCGAGATTAAGTACATTAAAGTGCACAATGACCCCTTCAAAAGAAGTGTGAAATGGAGATGGAGTCAACATCACCACCAGCGGAGAGGCTTGCTCTGAGCACCGAAGTGAGTGCAGTTAATGCTCCAGAGGAGAGGGTAGGTTCATGGGGAAAGCAGAGATGGATAGCTACACGTTTTGCCTTAACCAGTGTGTGAAGAGGGATCCCCTGACCTGGTGGAAGTTGCAGTGTGAAGATTCCTACAGTGAGAAAACTGTCATAGAGGTAGCTGCGAATCTCCGGTGCCACCTCGTTGTCAGGGAGGGTTTTCAGGAACAGCCCGATGTTTGAAACCAGAAAAGGTCAATGTCCTTTAATTAATAATAATAATAATAATAATAATAATAATAATAATAATTACCTGGCTAAAAGCCTTCAGTTAGACGGGCCTACAGTTTAAGAGAAGAGCTGAACAGAACAGAACTTTTTCTTGCTGATATTAAGAGAAGACTTCCTTAACACTTTCCACTGGCAAACCTTTCACGTCCAAAGAAGAAAAGACTTTAATTTAGCATTTTTAATTGTACAATTGTACAATAGTACCTGCGTAGGACCATTAGCATTTGCTCGTACAATTTGTGATTCAGTCGCTACAGTTTGCAAAATTGTTACTTAAAACCTCTTCATACTGTACTACCCAGAGTGCTTAGTGCTTGAGGCATACGTGCATTGTGGATCACGGTAAACTTAAACACGGTAAACATGGTAATAGCATCTGTTAATTATGCAAGCCAGGGTTTGAACCATGCTGACTCCCCTGAAGTGAACTTCAGCAGCTGCACGTGGCCGATGACCATGGCAACGGCATTCTGAGAAGTCCGTTTTGTTAACCAGTCGCTCCAATCCGTGACACCTGAATAATGTAGCGATGTGGGAAATACGTGGGGGCAGGGGGGATTTATTTGGCTTTGGTAAATGCCACCTGTCAAGAGGGGTGGGCTGTCACCGTGCCTGCTCTGAATATTTTAGTGAATGCATAAAGAATGGGGGTTTTGCCAAACCCTTACCCTTTCAGACAGACGGAGAAACGTCAGCTGATGATACTAAGCGATTTAACAAATGCACTTTGTTTGTTACGTTCAGTAACAGAAATTACAGTTGATGGGAGCGTGACACAGAACCTTTTTAAGCCGTTTACAGTTGCGTGGGGAAGAGCTGTGAATGTGTGATAATAATATCCAGATGTGCCTCTCCTAGTTTCCTGCATCACCACCATTAGGATGCTTTCGGGATACAGGAGCTCACCTTAACCCAAAATGTTGCCTGCATCATTAAATACCTTAATCATTGTGTGTGGTACCATGGGTGGAGTTTAAAGTCAATAGTGTTGGGGGTGGGCATTGCAGGGTTTGAGCATACCAGAGATCCACCAGGCTATACCTCATTCTCTCTAACAACCTCCCCCCCCCCACACACACACACACACACACACACACACACACACACTCCCGTTCCCTGGCTATTTCGTGCCACAATCGGCGCACAAGGAATCCCTGTTTGATGTGCGTTCTCTCCTGACAGCCCCCTCACTCCACCCACACTCCCAGCCCTGGCAGGTGCCCACCCACCTCTTGGTCTGCCCATGCCATCTCCCGATTCCTCCAATGGCTGGTTTAGCATCTGCTGCTTCTGAGCAGAGCTTGGTTCAGGGGAGTACACTGCCGGGAGTGTGGGTGGATAGCCAGTCTGACCTTTTCGCGAGTTCTGTCCATGCCGCACAAAGTTTTAATGAACTCTGAATTGTGTTCTGAGCATGCGGTCCAGTCGGCGAAGTCAGGGATTTCTTGGCGAGAACTGTGTTGTGAGAGCGTGGACCCCCCCCCCCCACCGCCCCCCCCTTCCCCTGGCTCTCCCTTTTCCGTCTGAAGTAAATGTCAGGTATTAATTGTTTTTTCCGGCAGTCAGGACTTCCCTTCCTGCTGATATTCTGACCAATCCGACCGTTATTTTATGATTCCTCAGCATTTTGACCAGGAAGGAATCGGACTTAGGTCTTAGGGGCCTTTCACCCCTATTCATGGATCACTTGAAAACAAAGGGAGAATTTCTTTTAGTTAAGGTTCCGTCTGTTTATAGGAAAATTCCAATTGAACTTCCCTTTTTTCCCCTTCGGACGGGAGCTTTTATTTTTCCGGCATAAGCCAGTGATTACTAACCAATTATTGTTGAATTTTACTTCTCATTTGAAACTTTTCCGTTCAAACCCTGCTTGATTAAAATTTTTACTCCTTCAATAACTTTTTTAACCCCTCATAATGTTATACAAATGAAGTCCCCCTAGGCATCTGAGATTTACACCCTACCCCCACACCACCCCCACACCCCCCTAAGCTGAATCTCACAAGGTCTTCTCTTTCTGTAGAAATAGTCACTCAGGATGCATTTACTCTTTCAGGCTAAAAAAGGAATGACATACACATCTGTTGCTATTCCGAATGAATTATTTTATTTTCTAACCAATTAACCGCGTAATTCTACATTCCTGCTCTAGCTGTTAACCCTTGACATTTCCAACTCAAACCTTGATCCAATCTGGATCGGTTTTCTCAAAGTCAGATGTTACGCAGCCATCCCGGTCACTTCCTGTTCCACAAAAACAACCATTCCCACCAGGATGGAGTCTTGAACAGCTGTGGGAACATCTGCTGTCCTGTCAGGGCTTCACGGTGGATATCCGCCTGCTCAGGGCTTGCCACCGTTAATGAACCGCGTCAACGGGTTCAAGTTATGACTGACAGCTGTGGCTGATGACTAAGCCATCTTTCACCTGCAGTTAAGGAGTCGAACATTTTTTTTGTCAAATTGTTTTGTCAAATCACCGGAGAGCTTTTGAATACAAAGCGGTCGTCGTTGTTAGGAACCGTTGACTACTGCTAACTGAAATAATATTGTTGTCTGTGTGGTAAACTATGTCCTCCCAGTATATGCTTATATATCTGTGCGTGGCTGTGGCAGGCTTAGACAAAAAAAATTATTGCACAAGTTGCTGAACTTTTGTATTGTGCCACTCTTTAAAATAAGGGTGCCAGTTGCGAACCAAACGCTGCAGAAGTCATCGGTTGCGTGCTTGGAAAAAAACCCTCCGGGGTTTCTTTACCTCATCGTCACAGTCTGTGGACAACAAGGGCGCTTCACAAAAGCATGTGACAGGCTAATGCGGCGGAACGTTTCTTTTGAATTCAGGAAAGGCCCGATCGGAGAAGACCCTGGCTATTCCTGTTAGCACAGGAAGCCCAACTGTGATAGAATCTCCAGCACTTTCATCTGAGTCCAGTGGATTTTGCAATCACAAACGTCATTTAACGCTAATTTGGCATTTGATAAAATTTACAGACAGCAGGGGTTCTCTGATTCTGTTTATCCCTAACTGCGTGGTACAGAAGTATCATAATTTGTCTGACATGGGTGCGAGCGCGCTAGTGTTTGCACACAACGGTAAGTTTATTGTTACCAATAAAATGTCATTCTTTTGCCATGCATGGGAGATATCCTTTATACCTGAACAGAAATATGGGATGCCGGTGAGGGCGTGTCAGTAACCACCGGTTTGGTGGCGTTTGGAGACAGGTGTGTTGGCAGAACAACCTGAAGCTGAATAAAGGGCAGGACGCCACCACCACCTGGGACATCATCAGCGCTGACTACACGGCTCAGTCCAGACACGTCCGGGTGCGACGCCGGAGAAAGTTCTGCAACTAGTCAGCGTCCTGCCGACGTGTAGGGCGGAGCGATATCCAAACTCTTTCTTTTCTTTTGGAATTGGAGACAGATCAGAGTCCTCAGGAGCTGTTGTGACTAAATGCTTGTCCTCCTCTGAATCCGTGCATCCGTCTTGCTCAGTTTCCTCACAAAGAACGACAGTAACAAGATGTGAAAAACCTTCAGAGGGCATTTGATTCGGTACAAAGCGCCGGGGACCAGTGACGGACCTATCATCTCGCAGAAAAACACTCCCTAAGATGCAATGCTGGATGATAATTGGCCTTTGAGCTTTTCTTAAAAAAAAGGCCCTTGATTAATTTGCAATGCAAATAAACTTTTCTCTCAAATTACAGCAGGGAAACACTGGTGGGAGGAGGTGTAGATGAAAGTAAACCGAGTCAAACTGTCTCTGTAAGTCAGTGGAGTAGTAATGTTTACGCTTTGAATGAAAAGATTTTGGTCTACTTACCTTTTATTTGTGACGGCTGTGTCCAGTGTATGCGCGTTGCCAGCAGAAGTCCGAACGAAAATCGTCTGTGATTTCCTAGAGAATTTGCACCACCTGCCAACATCCAAAGCAGAAAATCCTTCTGCCTCTCTCTCACTCTGTCTCTGCCTTCCTCTGTCTGTTTCTCTCTCTCTCTCTCTCTCTCTCTCTCTGTCTCTCTCTCTCTCTCTGTCTCTCTCTCTCTCTCTCTCTCTCACTCTCTCCGTTTGATTTTTTCCCCCAGACAAGAATTCAGATGGACCCCCTGG
>JAOVYW010005404.1:0-12302 GCA_025775045.1 Hiodon tergisus
GACACACGAATGAACCCTGACTGTTTCCAAATTCAGATTTGTATGTGTGTTGAGTCCTATTATGAGCCTTATCATTTTTAATAAAACAGCAGATTTTCACAATGTCTCTGACTGGGATTTAATCAAATCCTGAAACTATAATTTGCTATAACTATAAAATATTTTTATGTATTGAAATTTAAATGCAATATAATTGGTGATGAAAAAGTGATGGCTTGGTGTAATTTCTTTATTCATTTATTGCACTTTTAACACACAGATTACAATGACATCAACTAGATTACCGTGGAGATAAGGATCACTGTCGTCCACAGGTTATTTTAATATTCGCATGTCTTCATACTAAATTGCTTTAAAACTGCTGATGATAAAAAAATGGAATCAAAGTTCTCTATTGCAATCTCTTAATATGTATAAAGATCTTTTAATATTTGGTAGGCAGCCATCCGCTTCTCATCGTTACTTGGCTGCATCACAGTCATGCTAATAATCCCAGTGACAAACACCCTCTTATTGCATTAGTGTAGCACTGTGTTTCTTAGAATTCGCTCTTGGAATTAAATGGAAATATCTGGGTAATACAGGTACACCGATCAACCATAACATTATGACCACCTGCCTAATATTTTGAAGGTCCCCCTTTTGCCACCAAAACAGCCCTGACCCGTCGAGGCATGGACTCCACTAGACCTCTGAAGGTGTGCTGAGGTATCTGGCACCAAGACGTTTGCAGCAGATTCTTTAAGTCCTGTAAGTTGCAAGGTGGGGCCTCCATGGATCGGTTTCGGGTGTTTATCCAGCAATTGCACTCAATTGGATTGAGATCTGGTGAATTTGGAGGCCAAGTCAACACCTTGAACTCGCTGTTGTTTTCCTCAAACCATTCCTGAACCATTTTTGCTTTGTGGCAGGGCGCGTTATCCTGCTGAAGGAGGCAAATGCCATCAGGGAATACCGTTGCCATGAAAGGGTGTACATGGTCTGCAACAATGCTTAGGTAGGTGGTATGGGTCAACGGAATAGCCACATGAATGGCAGGACCCAAGGTTTCCCATCAGAACATTGCCCAAAGCATCACACTGCCTCTGTCGGCTTGCCTTCTTCCCATAGTGCATCCTGGTGCCATGTGTTCTCCAGCCAAGCAACGCACACGCACTTGGCCATGCACATGATGCAAAAGAAACCGTGATTCATCAGACCAGGCCTCCTTCTTCCGTTGCTCCGTGGTCCGGGTCTGATGCTCATGTGCCCATTGTAGGCGCTTTCGGCAGTGGCCAGGGGTCAGCATGGGCATCCTCACTAGTCTGCGGCTACACAGGCCGATACGCAACAAACTGTTTCTGGCCCCGGTGCACAGCCTTCACACAAACTACAATAATCTCCTAAGTTTTAGAAAAGCCAAACTTTGTTGGTTAAATAACAAAATATTTCTAATATTCATCAGAACGGCGCAAACATGCCAGAAACCACCAATCAAAGTTTCCAGATCCCAACAATCCTCCCAGCTCGCCTCATGCAATAGCCGCTGAGAGAGCCTTGTTCCTCCCTGAAGTGACAATAAAGTCACATAACCACCTCCTCTCCTGGGTCATAAAAATACAATGCACGATGACAGAAAACGCTCATATCACATACATATTTATACAATATTCCATCTCTTAAAACAGTAGCGTGTAATACTGGGATGGAAAGAACGACTGATGAATAGCAATTTACAATTTAGTTGCTTAGCAGACACTTACATCCATTGCGACTTACACAGCTCACTGTTTCTACACTGTTCCACTTATACAGCTAGATATTTACTGCAGCAATTCAGATTAAGTACCTTGCTCAAGGATCCAACAGCTGGGGTTGGACTTGAAATCGGTCATCAAGTAGGTAAAACATTGACTGAGGTGCCTCAAATACGTTTTCTGTAAAAACAGACTGATGAAACAGACAGAAACATACACTATATGAACAAAAGTATTGGGATACCTACACATTACACCTACAGGAGGTTTTATGACATCCCATTATAAATCCATAGGCATTAGTATCGAGTTAGTCCCCTCTTTGCAGCTATAACAGATTTTGGAGTGTGTCTGTTGGAATTTTTGCCCATTCTTCCAAAAGAGCATTTGGATGTGATTACCACAGATAACTGTACTGTTATTTTCCCTAATATTTGTTTTCAGTCTTTTTTTCCGAACACATTATTTATTAAACATTGCAAATACCTTGCCTATGTTTAAATATGTTCAAATAACCCTGTTTCACTTAATATTGGCATTTTTGATAGTGTTTTCTAACATAGAGTATAGCATTAATTATGTTTTATATTATTTTCCCCCCACAGGATAGTGATTTTACTAAGGTCATGTGTGAAGCTATCATACATGATTTTTAAACCATTTCAGTACTGTAACAATGACACTTCCTTATTTTATAACATACCTGCAATGTAAAATATTTTCTCACATTAAGCTGACCAAACAAATCAGAGATGAAAATTGCCACCAGCACACAGACACACACATACAGACACACTCACACACTATGAAACTATTTTCATGGGCTGTTTGTACTATCTAACTGTGTGTAGGTATTGGACGCTTGAGGCTATTAGAGCTCTGCCACACTCCACAGAGTTCTATTACAGCCGGCACTGCTTTGCAAGTGAGTTAAGTTGAGGAGCCTGTGTCCTTTGACTGCAAAGGAAAAAAGTGCTGAGACTATTGCGACCAAACCCAACCATATTATCAGTCCAGCCACAAATAAGGTGATGTTGAACTATTACCGCTGTTAAGTCCAAAGGTATCTTTGTCTGATATCTCACGTTTCATGCCCCTGAACCTATTTATTTTACATCAAAGCATTATCAAGATTTTTTTACAATCGATGGTCTTGTAGATAGAGAGGATCCTTCTTTATTGTATAGTAACCTTTTTATTCAAACATAATATATGTAAATAGGTATTATTCAGTGATGTGATTATGTGATTATTTGGTCATAGATTTTTTTCCTTAATTAGTTTCATTAAGATACAGCTGCCACACAGCTTTGTAAAAACAAAATTAGTTCTAAGCACTAGTAGTAATAGATGGGAAATACTGTGTTTCGTTTCATACATAAAATTTGAATGCTTAATCTGGATTTTATGGATTTTATCAATGACAATCTATCCAACACACACACACACACACACACACACACACACACACACACACACACACACACACACACACACACACACACACACAGAAACATGCACATGCTAGGCCCTAGCACCATGACAGCTTTGGTCAATAACAACTGAAGCAATGGAAACAACAGCCTTGAAGTAATCAATGTGAGTCCTATCACCAGAGCCGAAAGCAGCACTAGAGGTGCACAATGCATTGTTTCCTGATTTTTCCTAGTGTGATGTTTCTCACCAATGAGGGGATAAGCAGGTTGAATACAAAATTGGCGGACACCCAGCCTAGATTTGTGACAAAGACAGCCGCCTTTCCTTCAGGCCAAAAAGTATACTCTGGATCATACTGTACATTATCAAGCAAGGTAGTGCAACACGGAATATACAAGGCTCGACAATCTGTGCACACCAGCCAATCACTTATATGTGACCCATGCTGACCACTATGGGACCAGAGTGTGTGGGGAGGTAATGTAAGATATGGCATTTGAATGGAAATTTTTTCCACACATTCATAATTCTAGCAATAATCGGGCAGAGATGTTTAACATGTATATATAAGCAAGTAGAAGGAACCTCTTATGGGTAACTGGATAGCTACAGTCTTGGCTGTAAGCAAAAAGAAAGGCTTCTACAGTTATTAGAGAGAACTAATGTGCTTTTTTGTTTTGTTTTTCAGGATGATGTCATCCTGAACAAACTAATACACATGTAGACAAGTTTCCACGCCAATTTGATTGCAGTGTGAAAGAAATATATTCATATTCATGACAGCTTACGTTTATTAATTTTTTAAAATTTACATTAAAAGTTACTATGAGAATACCAGGAGGGTTTCAAGTTGTTTATTCCAAAGTTCAACTTCCAGCGAAATTGCAGTATTCACAGGGGGGTTCTAATGACAGGAAGTTTATATTCTTCTGCCACAGGCTGGAAAACTTCTGCAAGTAGATGTAAAAACTATGTTATTTGTGGAGGGCTCTATTGCTCACACAGTTCATACTCAATGCCACCCACTAGATTAGCACTACCAAGCGAGAAGCAATACGGATAGAAGGATAGTGGGTCTCAGAAACATCAAGAAGCAATCCATACGTACCAGCTATACCTTTGGTAGATGTTCTTGGGCTGGCAGAACTGAGTACTGATGAATTATGTGGCCAATGGGACTAATTCCTGTTAGGACAGCAGGTATATCTTAGCTTCTGCAGCTTGTCACCCACTTTGATCGCAGATGAGTGCCAAGGAAGAACAAAAAAGGGGGGGAAATTTTGCTTGCCATGTTTCGGGACCTATGATCATAGAGTCTACCCCGTAGAATTGCCACCTCAACTACAGCCCTTTGGTGACATATGTAGGGTTTAGCCAGGACCAGTTCCGTGGCAAATAGGATACAGAGCTGTTGAGCCCCCACCTAGGAGAGGTTGAAGTGACCATCTGATGGGAGAACCACTGAGCCTGCCTAAAGTAGAAGGACTGGAACCACTAGTAACAACTACAGGCATTCTAGAAGAGGGTAGGGGAATATATAGCCCACAAAGACAATTTCAGGAGGACCCATGTCCTAAGTGTTACAACTGGTTAACTTCTCTTTCAATGTGACACATCATCTCAGCTTAGCTAACAAAAAGGCAAATAATCATTCTAGGGTGCATTGGCGTGGGTTGCAGTGGGCACCAGGTGGTGGCTAGAGACAAGCCAAAAAAGGCCAAACGTGGATGTGGGACTAGCATTCCAGTGGTGGGGTGCTGGAATCCAAGCAGTGGCTGCACGTTTGAGCAAGGGGGAGCGACCCAAGCAAAATTAATGGCAAGCTTTAAGAAAAGAGGGGGTGGAGAGAGTTTTTTTTAGAGGGGGGGTGCTCAGCCAAAGAGTCTGGAAGACCGTTGAAGGATGTTGAGGTTGGCAGACCATGGTGCCAAGGACCCACTCCAATGTGTGGGAACGGTATAAGTATTAATTCAGACATTTGAGAGCTGCTAAGGTGAAGAAGCCTGAGAAGCACTGAGCATTATGGCAGCTAGGTGGGAGAGTCTTGGGGAAGATGCATAAATGCATAATGACATAACTCGCCTCTTTTGTCTGTTTTCTCAGATTTAGTAAGCAGGCATCAAGCAACAGACAGCTGATTGAGACAGCTGCACTATAACTACTCTGCTCTGGTTTTGATACACCCAACCTTCCCAGCACTGATTACAGAGAAGCAATGCGGTCAATTAACTGTTATGCTATTTTAACACAGTTGAAATGTTACAGTGATCAAACTCCCAAGGAGCTATAACATTTCTTCAATTGTAATTGTGTTTCCAACAATTGCTTCTCTTCTGCCCTACAGCTCCCAACTTTCTTGGTTGCCGGTCTGAAGCCTACAAGGCCGGCTCCTCAGGAAAAGTGTTTTGCAGTACTCACAGTAAAGACATTTCCCAATGTCCATGCACCATAATCAGATCATCAGATAATTGGTCTTGACTATTAAAGTTCCACCCACTAAGCCCCACATGTTTTTGCCCAATCCTGGGAAAGCTGACAGAAGGGAAGAGTGAAAAAAAAGCTGAATGATAATAAAAGACTGCAGCTGTAAATGCAGTTGTTGCTCAGGGATTTAAGCCTCTCGACATCTCACTTTACTCTTTTCTGTGGGTCGCCGTTAGGTCTGGTCAGTCACTCGCCACTGCACTTCCCTTTCACCAGACACCCTGTAGAATTTACATTTATTCTAGGGATGCACCAAAATGAAGATTCTTGGCCAAAGCTGAAACCGAATATAATGAAACGCTTGGCTGAAGGCTGAAGGCTGAATACTGAATACCGAAGGCGGTTTTTTGCAAATATTTTTTTGCACATTTTTTTAACATTCCAGCAGACATTATACCAGCAAAGCACAATATAAAAATAATATTAATTTTAATATTAATTTTGGCCAACTTTAAGCCCCCCTTCTTGAACAGCCTATATTAGGCCTATAACTGACTGCTGAAAGAATGTAACATACTCTGTAGCCTACAACTAAAAAGTGCATTGAAAAGAGTGCAAAAAAGTGGATGAACCCACAACAAATGAATAATCGTCCTAGACATAACCCTACTTCTTCAGGAAAGGTGGCAGGTTCTTCTGTATATTAGATTAGATTAGATAGTAGATTTGTTGCTTTCTCACCTGAAAGTCGATTCTCATTCTCATCGATGACATGAGATGCAGCGCTAAACGGTGCATGTGCATGGAGCAGACAAGTACCTAGTACCAAATAGTTTTTGACAGTTGCTCATTTCAAAACAATGATGCCTTAGAGATAATGAAATGTTTGAAAACCGGTGTAGGCCTACTATTTTTCCACACTGAAAATAGTACAAAATACATAATTTAAAAAATATAAATACAAAACTGCTGCTGCTGCTGCTGCTGCTGCCGCATGAGTCTTTCTCATACTCAGCATGCTGTTCGGGTGTCTTGATTTGAAATGATAAATTAAACTTGTAGTGCTTGTAGTGCTGTAAGGTTTTGCAGATGCACCACTCCAGACAATTCAGCAGAACAGTGTCTGCAAACGGCCATTTTTGCGTCTTTCTCGGGCACTTTAAACTGCTTCCACTGCTGCATTTCTAAAGCGTGCAAGCCTCACTCTACGCTGGTTGCTATTTGTTCATGTCATCAAAAACATAATTGTTTGGTAAAATTACTTTGTTTACCGAACATTTGGTGCATCCATAATTTATTAATTTGACAGACATTTATATCTCAAGGCACATACGAATTATTTGTGTGTCACACCGCTATGATGCAGTGTATTGCTGATGGGCACATCACCTGTTTGCCATAACAGGGATTTGGACAGCAATTATTCAGTTACTTGTCCTTAGCTGTTAGACAATATAGGGCGACCAGAGGTACTAATCCCCTGTTAAATATGAGAAATAAAAGTTACTTGCGCTGACCCCCATGCCGCAAATTTCCTGCCGGCAAGCACTACACCAAAGTAGAATAAACTACCTTCAGAATAAAAGTCGAATCCACTGAGGTTAGACAAGTTTATTCAGATAGGGGGCTAGTCAATTGGTTCCCGACAATTGGTCTCCACGACAAATTCACCACCACAACAGTTGGTGCTGGAGACAAGTATTTTTGCCAATTTTTCCCCACATCAATTCGTCCCTGTAATTGGTTCTCCACATGAGCATCTGTAATCATGGGTGAAGTACACCACCACTCTCAGTACTGGCAATGTCTCTCTCTCTCCTTTGCCCTTGGCTTCCACCAACGCAGGCCTGGATGGGAAGATGGTGTTGCCTCCTATGAGTCACCAGCTGTCCAATCTCTCTTGTGCCTGTCTCCCTTGATTCGCTGGTAGTACATGTTGAAGTTCCCCTTATCTAGATGGGAGTCCAAATAGTGATGTGACATGAGCAACCATGGAGGGTGCTTCGGTAATACACACACCTTTCTGACATACCTCTGAAACCATTCAGCATCTGTACAAAAGCCATGGACTAAATGCATAAAATAGACAGATGCCTGTAGTCCCTCCATGCCCTAACCTATCCCCATAACAAGGAACAAATATGGATAAAACATGGCCCTCACTGTACTCATCCCACTGTAATAATCAGCCAGACCCAGGCTCCAAGAGCAACCATCCAGAAACAAGCTCTACTCCGGGACCATTAGGGATTCAGCTGACCTCCTGGAAAACTATAGAAACTTGCATGAAGATAGTAACAGGTTTAGGCTACCACCAGTGCTGCTCAGGTGGTCTTTGACCAACAGAAGTTCACCAAGGCTGCCCCCCTCCTTATCTAACTCCGCTGATTCCCAGATGCAGCTGCTCTGCACATTCATCTCGCCTTACAACCAAATAATCGAATAGTAGTTTACCATAACCCTCAATAATTCTCACATATTACTGAAATACAAATTGTGGATTTTGTTCTGTTTGATATTGTATTTTGAAACACTGAAACTCAATTATTGTAAGTTGACATTGGTTTTTATGTTTGGAAATATTTGTTAGATTTAAAAAAAAAATCTCCACAAGTCGAGGCACCGATGACTGTGGAGATACAGCATGGGCCCTTGGCCCCCCGAATGCAAAGTTGTTCGTCTTGCACCTCCGTCAGACATTTCTTACCATAGTGTATGTGTAGCGTGTGTGTTGGGCTATATCTCCAGCCAGATCAATTGTTAACTTTAATAATGATTTTGAAATATATTTTGGAATTTAACAGCATCTGACAACATTGACTAATGTTTCTTCACTCACAGCCAAATTTAGTATATTTCGGGTTAGGGTTAGGGTTAGGATAAAGTTTTCATGTTGGAAAAACCACAAGTCATTAGACAACAAACAGTCCAATAGAAATCAACATCACTATACGTTTGTAGTATGCATCTCAATAATTTGTGTGTGCATTAATTCCTCCAGTGTCTTAGGTACTTGTTGGTTAGATAAGTAAATCTAACCTACAGATACTGGTTTAAAAAAAAAAAGGCAAATGGATTGAACTCAGTCGACATGATATAAAAATTTTTTGTCATCATCACCTCAAGTTCTCAATGAAGCAGAAATCAGAACAGTTTGTCTTCAAAAAGAGATGACAGAGGACACCCTTTTCAGTATTTTAATATTAACATCAAAAAGGTAACCCAGTTGGATGTGAAAAATATAAGGATCACTCGACACAGAAGGGAAGGGGGGTTACAGGAGTTGCAGGCCCACCTGTACTATTATAGCATCACAACGGGGAGGACTACAATGACATTCACAAAGGTCCATTTCCATTAATCTCAGTGATATAAATAGATGAAGTGCGCAACGCCAAACACAAACTGTAGCAAAATATTTTGGGTTGTAGGGACTTAGTCCTGAGTAAAACAATTAATATTTAAGTTGATGAAACTAAATTGCATTGTTGTATGCTATTAATTTCTAGCCACACTAACAACGCGTGTACGTGGCCACCTTAGTACCCAACCAAGTCCCTCCTTTTCCTTGCAGCAGGCTAACTATTCAGACTTTAGACTGGTGGGACTCAAAAAAAACAAGAAAGCTCAGATAAAAGACCAAAGTTCTGGTCTATATCATTCTACCGTTTTGAACAGCTCCCTGTCGACTTGAAGTGCTCAGTTTGTCTTACACAGACACGGGCACTCAAAAATAATCCTTTTGCAGTAGCGCATACCAATATAACTGGCCAAGGAATCAGGGAGTAACAATCTCGTTTTGGCAATCTTTCTTTTGCTCAAATAATCCCCACTCCCCCTGAATTGGGAACACCAGGGAACATGTCTCAGTCGTCCCAGGTTCTGGTTTTGCATTGGCTAGTCTGATAGTATAGAATACCCATCTGCATCTAGCTGGTCATCCCCCCCGTCTTTCAACGGTCATGCAACAGTTGGACATATGAGCCTTTGCACTATCCATGAACGGTCCATGAACAAAACACAAATTACAAACACAAAAATAACACAGTAAACGTTAAATTCAGCAGACAAAATAGTCCTACTGCATTAATTCACTGGGTCTAGTTTGCAGTACTGTGCAGAAGTCTCAGGCATTCAAGCTTTTTTATATAGATGTAGCCTTTATGTTAATTATTTGTCTTCTGCATTTGTGGGTCAGTAGAACATTTTTAGATTTCCAAACATTAATTTTCCAATAGAAAAACAAGGAGTTCTGCTACAGACGGTATGGCCTCCACAGAGCCCTGATTTCAACGTCATCAATGGTGTCTATGATTACCTGTAGACTGCCAAAGTCTGTGGAAGAACTGTGGAAAGTTCTCCAAAATTCTTGGAACAGTCTACCTGCTGATTATCTCAGAAAACTGCACAACAGTGTACCTAAGAGAATTGATGCAGTTTTAAAGGCAAAGAGTGGTCTTGAGAAATACATTTTAAATTTTTTTCATTTTTTACTGTTTACTGCCCTTCATAGAATTCTTTTTTTACAGTTAAAATTTGTATTTATTATTTTTGAAAGCGTCTTTGCTCTAAATAATTTTCTTACATGTTCCAAAACACTTTTGCACACCACTGTACTGACATTTTATTGTCCATGTCCACTTGTAAAATAGGTACTTTTGGCTATGTACACATGTATACATGACATTTGGAATCAGTGAAATAGTATACTGATGTGTGAGACAGGTATGTTTCATACTGTGTTTAACAATATGTTTTATATATCATAAAAAATAAAAATAAAATGTTCCTGCAATAGAGAGCCAAGGGCAATTCATAAACAAAATGCCTAAAGGGTCAAAATATAATTTCATATATATATATATATAAATATATGAATCTTTCCAGTTAATCCCAGACAGCATCGAGCCTCGATGATGTTGAGATCAGGGCTCTGTGGAGGCCGTACCATCTGTTGCAGAACTCCTTGTTCTTCTTTTAGAAAATTAATATTTAGAAATTGATATATGAATGCAGTATTGTGCCAAAGTCTTAGGCACCCTAGCAGCTGTTTACATCTTTACCATTTACAGATCAATTTAGATCATACCAGATCAAATACAAATACAAAAATGATCAAATTACCAAATACTTAATTTGCTCGTGATCACAGGTCATTGTGTAAAAGGGTCAGCATCAGTCTTACCAAGTTTTTTTTTTTTTTTACAGTTTTACCAAAACATTACTGTCTTAATTTTAGATTAGCTTTGAATTTGTATCGGGAGGAAATTCATCTGTTTGCAAAAATACTCTATACTTTGTGTAGTATTTTGAAAGTTTATTTTATTCAATACAGAGGCAATACAAATGTAATCTTTCTGCCTGATCTGAAATCTGAAAAAGGTTTGCGTACAGGAACAATTGTGATCTCCTACCCTGATACATTACATAAATAACTGATGCGGACTTTGGCTTTACCCACCAGGAGTAATTATTAGTTAGGAAAGATTAATATTTGTATTTTATGATTAATTCTGAATTTTATTAACGATGTAAGGATGCCAAGGATTAATGGTAAAATTAGTTATTTTACACACAACATTATGGTGTATCCTTAAGTAATTTGACTTTGCTAAAAGAGTTTGAGTTTATCTGTGAGAGTTTTTAGATATGCTTATTGATAAGATTTATTAGTTTATGCAGCCATTCAATGTCTATTTGTGAGTAATTTCCAGTGCAGAAGATTGAGTTCACATGTTCCTGTTATCAAAGTGCCCTCAGTTTTATGGGTAGCAATTTTGCAATAGTTATAAATACAGATGGCATTTGGTATACCATATAACCAGTGTAGTTTGTCAGCATGTCCCCATCATGTTATTGTCAGAGTTACTAGGAGGACTGCTTTTGGGGGAGTGTCTGCAAATTTCGTAGTAGCTGCATGTGTTTACACAGTCATCTCAAGTTCTCTTCCGTCTCCAATGCAGGAAAGGATTCTTAGAGGGACTCTGGAATAAATCAGACACCTTTCAAATCCATTACAAGTCCATAACATTTCTTCAAATGTAGTTAGTAGTATCAGTGAAGAATCTGCAACATAGAGTGGACGTTCCAGTGGACATTCCATATCCTGATTACAAGCATGTGCTGACCAGCTGCTTTTCCAGTTTCTCAGTATCAGTAATAATTTCTCATATTAGATTTTACTCTCTAAGAAGTCCTCCAGAAACAAAATGCATCTGCCCTTTTGAGGCCTGAGAATGAAAATTACTTTGATGCTGTGAATCACATTAGCATGAGAATTGCTCTGTTGACTGTTATTCTACGATAATGAGCGGCCACATCTTCCTGCTCTTCCTGTATATCAGCAGGATGTAAAGTCAGTTTTTGTAAGCCCTTGCTAATGGAAAACTATCTGAACATAAAACCTAGGGGAGGAGAAACTCGTCATGAGGCAGTTCTGGGAACTAATGTACATGCAGGCACACTCATATGAGACTTGTTTCTTTTTGGAAAGTATTGCGTATGTGTAATTAAATCACTTCTAAATGGTGTCACTCATTCTTGGTTGTTGACTTCACCCCTTCTCATACATGGCTATCAAAAATAAAGAAACTGCTTGAGTGAGCAAGTTTAAATAGGGACTAAGGTCAAAAGCTCTGTTCATACCCACAGAGAGAGAGAGAGAGAGAGAGAGAGAGAGAGAGAGAGAGAGAGAGAGAGAGAGAG
>JAOVYW010005407.1:0-12299 GCA_025775045.1 Hiodon tergisus
TTATATATAGATGAAAGGGTCTGAACTGATACTACGGTGCTCCCCTGTTATGAAGAATGTGGCCTGTTTCCCCATAAATAAATAAAAAACAGACTTCTTGATTATTTATCCTTATAGGGGACATCTCGCTGATTATACCATATCGGTTACAGTATGCATTTTGTTTACAAAGCTTTGTGCACATTGCCTTACAAATGACACAACAGTAACCGAGGTTAATTCGAAGTAACGTCTTCCTTTTCTTTGCAGAACTCCTGCTGAGTTTGCTTTACAATCCAAAATATAACATGTATAATGCAGTCTGATTATGAATCCTGACAACCTTGTTCTAACATGGGAGTGCAGTAGTTGGTGAGTATGTGACCCATTGTGAAACAAAAGTCCTTTTAGGTCTATGACAGCGTAAGTGAGTTATTATAAAACAGAACCAAGACCTGTGAGGGAGATCCTCCCAAATATTAAATCAGGCACAAGACAACATTGAATCACTATTTTGAAATTTTCAGCCATGCTTCAGTGACATTACCTGTACATTATATTAGAGTTCAGTATTTATTAAATTGAACATCTTTCAATCATATTTATTACTGATAACCAAATCCTTATAAGTACTGTTATATATATATACATATTCTTGACCTGTATCTGGAGGGTGATATTATGCACATGGGCTTTTTTCAGGAATATCATTATCTTCATGCCTGTGGCATATATTTGGGGTGTAATTTAAAGGTACCAATAAACACATAGCCGCATCAAGTCCCAGTGCAGTGTTTCCCTGAAAATGCTTGAGCATTCGCGCCATCTGGACATTGTAGTTTTTAAATGCCAAAGAGCAGCATTTTGATTTGCCATATGCTGTCCAAAGTGGAGGTTGCTGTTGGTGAGTGATGCATGGCATAGATTGCATTTCAAAATCTTAATACAAGTTTGCTAAGGAAAACAGCATTAGAGTCTAATTTGCTCTGGGGAGTTCATTCATATGCTGAAATCTTAATCTTTTTTTCTTTTTGCACTCTTATATGGACCTTGTCTTCAAATTAAAAGTTAATTGGCAGTTACCAAATTTATATTTCCTTTCTTCAATCAATAGTTTACATTTACAGTGCATTCAGAGCATTTTCTGCCTGTAAAACAGGATTTTAGATTACTTAGCTAAATATGGAATAAACTACTTTTGTGTTATTTTGTTGATTGTTTTAAGGGAGGGGTGTAACAATAGCCTTCGCAATTAAAACTTAGTGAATTACAAATTTGAACTGTGTTGTCATCCCTTTATGATCGTCTTGTTTTGGAAACAAAATGTAAATGTAAATCTGAAGTCATCAGAAAATTAGCAATTGTGTGGATCCTGCACCTACACCCTAAAACCCATGTCACCCGTGGTTTTGATTGGACTACTGGGTCTTATCAATATCTGGAATGTTTGTCTCACAAAATAGTGAGGATGAAAAAATATAGGAATGGCTTGTTGATCAGTATTGAATGACCTTAGTAGTTGCACAAGGTTGACTTATGGTGGCAGTCTAAACTCAGCTGTCAGCTACACGAGCGGCACAAACTAAGCAATAAAAGCTTTGCCTCAATAAATTTGTTACGGTTTAAATGATCCCATATGCTTTATGATTGACAATCACCATGAGATCACGTAAAGACAGGTACAGACTCCAGACCATCTCTAGGCTAGGTTACAGGGGAAAGCAGTTTTGTTCACTATTAATAATATATAGATACGGTCTGTAACTATTTTTTAAATTGTATTTTTTATAAGCAAAATTATTATTAACAGATTTACCAAACATGAACACATAGTGGACGCCGTAAAACGATTTGTTTTATAAAAATGAATTATTTGATTTATTTCTAATTTTACATTAGCAGAAATATTTTTTACATGGATTATATGTTTTGGGATTTGGACGACTTTAATTTAAGTAGAATACAGATAAATTACGATCACTATTTAAGTGGCCTCTGAATTGCTAAATAAGAAGTCAGCAGGCTCTGTATCGCGTGTTCTTTCGCACCAGTACTCCCCAGAAATGCCCTCTTTTAGTTGCTCGCATCAACACGTTACTTTTAACATCTGCTGCAAATACCAAATATTACTGTGTTGTGATTGGTCACTACTTAATGCGCGCCAGCCGATTGGCTTCAAACCGGATGTAAAAAATAAACCTTTCGAAACGAGAGTAAAATTAAGGTAAATGTCATGGATGTCAACGACAGACTTTCTGGGGATAATAAACGGAGTCCACCAATCAAAATCCTTTCTAGTCAACTTCGAGAAGGGAAAGAACATAGAGGGCCGACTGGAAAGATCGAGTGTAGCATAAAAAGGCTAGGAGGAAGACAGGGACAGGCAAGTCCATTAAAAGTCTCTGTTGTATGGATGCAAGGAACTGTGTTGGAAATAAAGCCTGATCACAATACCACGGTGCTACTCTTAGACGAGACCGGAACTTTTATCGTTAATGGTTTGAACAGTATACCAAAGGGAAAGCCCTGTCTCTCTCAGGGTAAGTTCTCAAGTTCGCAGCCATTTCGTTATTTAGTGTATTGCGAAAGCATTTTCTTTTGTGTGTATCTGTTGGGTTATATCCACATGTTTTATGGGAGTCTTTTACTGATACCTAGTTAATCATGACCTGTTAATAAAAATATTGCGTGGCAACAACTTAAAAATAAATCCCACGCATTAATAATGTCGTTCCCGCGCGTTACTAAGTCATGCTGGTTTGCGTGTGTCGTGCCAGTATCAGGTATGAAAGGATGCTGGCACGGCCCACCGTGGCTGAAAGATGCGAGCACGGATATAGTATCCTGTAAATGAGATATCATAATGGTTGGTCACAAGTTGTATTGTGCTGTATTGAAGTCCTTTGTAATATTACTCAATGTAGTCAAACCTAGCAGCACAATCCTAATTAACATCTGCCCTCACATACCGCAACATTTAAACAAAAATCGAGGAATCGAAGATGGGGTGAGTTTAGACAGGTTAATTTTTCTTCGCATTAACCAAAGATTTTATCACGCTCTCTCTATAGGCAAATATGTAATGGTGATGGGTGTGATACAGTCCTGCTTTCCAGAGCCAGTTCTCCGTGCAGTGAAAATGGCAGACCTCTCAGGAAACACCGTCCATAGAAAAATGTGGAAGTTTGAAGTTGAAGATCTTCAACAAACCTTATTATAAGCTCTATAATGGCATATGAAGAGACGATTAAGTGTTTTGACTGTCTTTGCCGTCTGCTGTGTTTTTGTTTTGTTAGCATAAGATTATTTATAATCTACAAATGAAGTGGTGGGGTAGAAATAAAGTCTGTGTACCAAATGGTCTGCAGTCAGTACAAACCAGAAAGAAAATAGTATGTTTGTATAAAAATCTTGAGCAGATTTTGTAATTTTTCTAATAAAAAATAATCTCTGGTACAGTCTTTTAATAAACATTTTTATAGTACCTTTTAAAGCAATCATTTTAAAGCACTGTACAATATGCAGTAATACAATATATTTTAATAATAAAATTAATATAAAATTAAATGTTGCCAATGTCTTTCGATATGGCATTCCAGTTTTAGAATACAAAAAAAAAAAAAACTCACCTATAGAGCATTGCAAGTGAGACGCATGGACATCTATAATCTGGTGATCGAATGTCTCCATGAGGACAGTAAATGCTTAGTAAATTAGCCACGTTATGTGGGTCAAACCATGCAAGTCATTGTATGTGACTTCAATCTCAACAGAAAACTGGCATAAAGACTCCAGGACAGCAGTGGTGTGATCATTTGACTATTAATTGGTCAGGATTATATGAAAAAAAAAAAATCCTGTAAATAGATCATTGTAATAATCAATCTTTTAAGAAAACCAAAGACGTAGATAGCATAGTACGCAGTGGCTTCTCAGATAGAAAGATGTAAAATTTCAAACCTGAGTTGACAAATCCCACCGGAACCAACAAACCATATCGAATCATTAATTATGTGGAGTACCAGGTGATGAAGTATAGTAGTTTAATATTCAAGGTAGTATATAGCCTATGGCAAGATAAATAAAGTAGCTAAAAATCCTAATGTGTTTTTATCTAAAAAAAACAAAAGCCCAGTTATCTGTGGTATCTAAGATCTACATTTTAAATCTGTGGTCTTGCAGAAGAAGTATTCCGATCTGTAACTGAACTGTATTCGGAGAATAGGGAAACATGTATGTTATGTTTCTGGTAAAAAAAAAATTAGTGTGCTGCGCTATTGCACAGCTGTGTGTTTTGGCAGAACAAAAGGGTATCAGTCAGAAGTTTGGTGCTCCCCAGCATTGGGCCAAAGCTGAATGTTTTCTTCAGACAAACAATATATATTGACAGTGATTACCCTGCAGACAGTTCCAGCATATATTGTGTTGCTACTCACCTTGCCACCACACTCAGAGAGGCTTAAGAAGTATAACCGGTCCCTTCTAAATATCCCCTTCCAGCCACCCATCCTTTTGATCAATAAAGAACAGGAAAGGCACATCCTCCTTGACAGGTCTGCCAACCTGCATGTGGCCCGTAAACCAACAGGAGACGCTGCCAAGTGACAAGCGGCGCTTTGCCAATCCCGGGCTGCGCTATGCTGCTCACGATATGGATTTGAACAGATAGAGCTCAGTCAGCCCTGGGATGAGCACCTTTATCAGCTAAGCCAAACTTGAGACCTGGTTACGTGAATTATAATGGCTTTATAATAGTTTCTGCTTGACCATTTTGCCAAAAAAAAGCTACATTTAACTGAGCATAAATAGACAGCTAAATAATAGACAGAAATGTCTGACTAATTTGAAAACAAAGAAAGCATGCCACAATTGTAAGAAGTATTTTCAAACTGAATACTTACTAAAACTTTTATTGTTAATACATGACACACACATTCAAAATCCAAAATTAAATACAATTACAGCATACCTAGAAACTGGTGCATTTGCTGGTTAAATAGAATCAAAATGTTTCAAAAATTGTAAAAAATAAAATAAAAAGACAATTACAAAGTTCAGGTTCACATGGAGGCAATCTGCTTCAAACAGCATACTGTGTATCAATGTGAATAAAAACACCAGTATAAAATATATTTTGATGAATGTACATTTTCTTCCACCATGGTCAATAAACAAAATATACCCAGAAAAGAACATTCAAAATCACTTGACAAGGAACAACCCCCCCCAACACTTGTATCAAGAACCAGCCCTGTTTAGACCATAGAACATAAAACAATCCTTCATGTAACTTTAACAATGTTAACTTTTTATGAGAAACCACTCACAAAAATTGTTATAGCATTTATGATGTTATAATTAACATTATAAAGTTAATTCTTCAGTTATAGAAAGTGCATTATAAATGTTCCTTCAGGTAACTTCATGTAGGAGTGTAGAACTCAGGGCTGCATAAAATGACACCATGCCACCATCGAGCAATTATTTCGATTACTTTATATGACAAAAAGCGGTGCATGAAAAAATGTCTACTTTTATTTCAATATCACTACAGTATTATAAACTAATATAAATGCCACATGCTCAGAGTTCCTATTTACTGTTTAAAACTTCAAAAAGGCCAGACTTGGGAACTCACATTTCAACCAATTCATCATCTGTTTGTACAGAGGAACGCTTTCCCCTTTCTGGATTAATCGGGTGGTTTTAAACGGTTCCCGTTGTAAATGATCCGATAGAGGGCATGGTGGGGCATGTGTTTGCAGCAATGCAGTTGAATTTTAGACGCAGCCAAACCTATCCTGAAGTTCGTTGCAATATTTTATTTTTATTTTCAATCCACGAGTAAATGATCGAGATCACTGCAATTGGCCCATTGTGTTGTTTTTTGTTTTTTACACACAATGTGTATTCTAATAGTTTAAATGCGTTGGATTACTCTTATAAGAGCGGTACTCTGAATTACATTTCAGAGAATTGTGACTTCAGAAGCGCTAGGTTGTGAAACGACCTACTACTAACAATACAAAACTCAAAAGCACAGCAAGGAAGCCTATTTTAACGTATACAGCAGTAAACTATTACTTCAATTTTCTAATAAACTTGAATTGGTACATAAAAAAAACATGAATTGCTGTGTCAGTGAAGTGAGTGGTCTCATTCTAGGAGACAAACGTGCTGAATGCCTTCCACTACCTTGTTCCGACTATGCATAGTGGGCTCACAGGCGCCTGTAGACTCCTAGGCTGTTGTTGCAGTTCGGACACCGATGCGTCACGTCCTTCATGCCGTTCACACAGAACGGAATCAGGCAGCAACCGTAGACACAACTAAAACCAGACAGATTATTAGCATGTGCCGACAACACTGTGAGCCACCAATAAGATTACTCTCGGAGCGCACGAAAAATGCTTTCTGCATCTGCACGGCTTCATTGGACCGGCTCTGAAGCGCAGCCTTTCACGACAGCATTTAAATTCAAAAAGGCGTAAATATCGTAGCCTTCCTCTTTCCAGGAAGTTGCCAGGACAGAATGGTCTACACTTACCCGAAAATGAAGAGGCCAGCACAGGTGAGCCAGGTCATGGTGCCCGTGTTGTAGTCCAGCTGAGTCATCACAAACTGCATGCACACGGGACAATGCACCTGCACTGGCTGGTCCCTGTACACCACACCTGGCTGCACGTAAATGGTCTGCACAGACACTGTGGAACACATTCAGGCCCTGTTCAGTTGCTAACACTTTTATTTCCCACAGTAATATAAAAAATGTTACGGGTGACAAATACTAAATTTGCATGACACTGAAAAGTATAGAATAAAATATTTATGAATTTGCGCTAACAGAACCAAATGAGCCCAGAACACATCAAGGGGTAGACTTCTTACCTAAAGGGCCGGCCCCAGGTGGGGAAGGCACTTGTGTTGGTTCCATTGGCTTGGTATAGCCGGGGGGAAAGGGTATGGGACCTTGAGGATACTGAGGGTATGAGTTATGCATTGCCTCTTCGTATGAGGGTGGCTGAGGAAATCCTCCAGTCTCCATCGGAGGGGCACTTGCCATATTATCGTAAAAAACCTCAAAATAAGATAAATGAAATTTGCTCAATGTACTATAGAAATTTGCTCAAAGTACAGGAGAAAACAATTATGATATTACGAAGAACAGAGAGAGGACATTCAAAATGAGCATCAGTAAAATGGGATGACTTCACTTTGCTTGAATGACTTAAAACAGACTTAATGCAGCATGTAAATTTAACGTTATTAATACAAAACTTTTATATAGCTATGACTTTTAATCAGACAAGTTGAGATGGAAGAGTAGTCCCATGCAGCTAGATTCGTGAAAGTAATAACAAAACGAAATGGAAAAAATAAAAAATAAAAACTAGAACAAATAGTATTACTGTTACTATAGTATTATTAACAACATTATTATTAACATATTATTAACATTATTAACATAAGCACGTTGGTCACAATAATCACTGAAACTTTAGTACTATGTAATGTGGCCAATGATTAGGTAGTATGTTCATAACTGCTTTCCTCTTCTTAGCAACCCTAACATAGGTAGCAAAGAAGCACACCATTTGATGATAAAGTAACTATTAGACTACTTAACTATATTCAACACCCTTGCTTAATCGCTAACTGCTAAGTTTTAGTTAATGCAAAAGTTGACGTTATATTCAATTGACAACTACAAAAGTTAACGGTGCTTTCGTCGTATTTGACCGGTTTTATTTTAAATTTTTTGCCTTAATTGCCTGCCAGTAAGACTGTTAAAAAGAGATCCGATTTTAACTTACCAGAAATCTGTCGTCCAGGAAGTCCCGAAGTGGAGATTTACAAATTCTCAGAATAACCGATTTTACTTGGTTACTCGGTTTCGCTATTGATATAAAATAATACGAATGATGGAGATAAATATTTTTGCTAAGGTAGTCAATTGGCTTTCCCCTTAATAGGAAAAAAATTGCATCAACTTCAGTTACTTCCTTCGTTTAGAAACGAAAGCAAGTCATTCCATGTCATGTGATCACGTTGTGATTTTGTTCAGGTGGCTGATGTGGATAAAGCGCTACTTACTTAAAAAATACGTAACAATTTAGCCATTTCACACCAAGATTGTCACGTAACTTTTATTTTGAACTTTAGAAGTATACACAATCAGTACTTGTTACTTGTAGACACGCATAGGGAACAAAGAAAACACAATTAAACACGGTTTTTGTTTGTGTGTGTATGTGCGTGTGCAACTTCTTGTCATGTTCCTGGAACGATTCTGAGAAAATATGACATGTTGTGACATGGTGCTTTATCCTGCTGGAAGCATCCGTGTGACAAAAGGTAAACTGTTGCTTTGAAGGGATGCACTTGGTCAGCAACAATGTTAAAATCCTATGTGGCATTCAAACCTTGCTCTGTTGGTATCAAGGAACCGAATGTGTGCCAGGAAAACATTCCCCACACCATTACACCACCACCACCAGCCTGCACTGTTGACTCCTTGAACTTATGCTGTTTATACCAAATCCTGACTGGATTTGTTGGACCAATGTTTAATTGTCCAGCTTGGATGATCGCAATGGAGCCGATTCTCCTTGTCTAAAGCTGATTGGAGTGCACGTGGTGTGGCTGCCTGCAGCAATAGTCCATTTGTGACAAGGGCTGACAAGTTCCAAGATGCTGTTCTGCTCATCACCGTTGTGTTGCGCCATTATTTGCCAATTATTCTATAACAATTCTTGCCATTCTCCTTCGATCTCTTATCAATGAGCTGTTATGGCCAGCAGGATGCCACAGGGATGTTTTATTTTTTGTTTCAATCAGCAAAACCTAGGCACTGTTGCAGGTGAAAAGCCCAGAAGGAGGCCGTTTTGATTATCGCGCTCAAAGTTCTTTCGTTTTGCCCAGTCAAACGTCAATCAAACACTAAGTGAATGCCTCGAAGTCTGTCTGCTGGCATAATATAGCAAATGACAGACATGTGACTCACTGTCTCTAGGAGAAAGGGCAGTGAATATATCTGGTCAAAAGAAATGGGATGCTTAGTTAAGTGTAGAACAGCTACGAAAATACATTTAAACTTATGTGGATTTCCACAAAGCCCTGAAATAATGTACCCCACTATTGCGTCCAACATGCATCGTGCTTAAAACATGTTCGCTTTCATGGAAAATAACACACAAAGGCAGTGCCTTGCAAAAGTATTCACCTCTTTATAGTGATGTCCCCATTGGTTGAATGACATTTTGAGACAAAAATCGATGGGGTAATGTGAAAATCCCAGTGAAACCAGGATTCGGTTTATGACAAAAGAAACAGCTCAGAAAACGAGCCAAGACACAAGAATAACAAAATGAGTGGCCTTGAGAGGACCAGTTAATGCCCTGACTTAAATCTTGTTGAGAGTCTTTAGCAAAACTTGACTAATGACAATCATAAGCGACCCCCTACCAACTTGAGAGAGAGTTTTAAAAATTATCCAGAAGAATGGGTAGAAATTGCTCCAATAAAGTTAAGGGTTATCCGATGAAACTCGCAGCTGTAATTGCTGCCAAAGGTACACCTTGATATTTATTCAGGGGGTGAATCCTTTCGTTTTTTTTTTTTTCCCCCTGACTTCCATCTATTAAATATTAACGTTTGGAATAAAAATACTCATTTACACATCCCTGCATCCCTTGCAGGGGGGAGAAATACTTTCCCAAGGCAAATGTATGCCAGAGTATTTACATATTGGATTTACGTATAGAATGTGCCATTGTCCATGCAGATTCTATAATACCTGTATGATATTAAATATATGAAATTGTCTTGCTCCGACTAAGCTAACAACACAGAAATGTCTATTCCAGCTGGAAATGCTCTATTGATGTAACCTTTTTTGGTTCTGAGGCCGGACTCACTGACACTGGTGTGGTGTCAGTGCCAGGGAAAGGGTAACACTCAATGGGGCGAATTATGTGGTGCAAAATAAAAGAGACAACCATATGCTACAGCCAATTGAGAATTTGATAAGCAAAACCATTAGTTCTCTTTTGAGTCCTGAGTTAGTTCCCAGAGAAGCAGTTAATAGTATGAAGATTTCCCCCCCATGTTACGGTTCTTGACACCATTTCTTCATATAAAAAATAATTACTCCATTTAAAAAAATGTTCTAGAGGCCTAGATTTTGTGATCCAGAAGTTCATAATACAACATTTACTACATTGACTGTGTATTGGAGGAATGGGTACACCGATTTAAAAGCACTGTGAATCAATTGCAGAATTGTGAAATGTTTTAAAAACAATGGTTATGTAGCATGCAGCCAGGAGACAACCTCAAGCCATAGGGACAGGGCTGGTATGATGGACAGCCAAGTTGTTGAGTCAAGCAACACCCAGTAAAAGAACCTCGATGTTTATTATTTAAATAATTTAAGCAGAAAATTGTCTTTATTTCCCCCTAAAGGGGGTGATCTCTGTTTGTTAATTCTGTGTTCAAATTCCAAATAAAAGAATACAAGAAGCTCCATCTCCTTGTCTCTGCCCATCCCCAGACCGAGCATGCCCAGGCGTGCTACAGGGTAATGTTAATATTTAATGAAACCTTTAGGGAAAATTTACCTGAATATATTGCAGGCATGGAGCTATGAATTAGCATGTTAACAGAACACGTATCCATGTGCTGTAATCAAATGTATTTAAAGGCCATACACATCGGTGTGCTGGGAAAAGGTTGCTTCCATCAGAAAAACTGCATTCATTTGCTATGCTTGTATGCCTGAAGCTACAGTCTCCAGAGCGATGGGTTTATGATTGCCATCCTTGGGAAAAAATAATGGCACCCTCCTCAAGGGAGCGGATTAGTTATTCTTCTGTATTTAATTGTGACCTTTTGCTTTTAAAATTATAATTTTTTTCTCATTCTTTATTTATCTTTGTGAATTATTTATATTAACATTGACTTGATAAAGTCATTAAATGATCCATTAAAAATGTCACTGGAATTGGAACTGAAATTCCTGGTATTCTGATATTTAACAAAGTTGTGGTCAGGAGTTAAAAGGGTTGGTTAGTGTATGTAGGGCTGAAGTTGTAATACATTAAAACTTAAGTATAAGTGTCATGCCCTCTCCAGATATTAAGTCGGTCCTCCAGAGGTTGCCATCACTTGAGTTCCACATGTACCTTGTTAATTGAGTACCTTAGTCCCTTGTTTGAATGTACAATTAATTTAATTTTCAGAATTATTAACTAATGAGAATGCTGACTTTCACACTGGACCAAATCAAAACTTTTTATTAGTAAAAAAAAATGAGATCCAAAAAAAGAACTGTATTTAATATAGTTATGCTGATTGTTATTAGCGCGTGGCCAAAGTTTTTATGTGGTCTTGAGTAGAAGGATTAAAATTTAGAGCACAGATAATTCAGCAGTTTATTTTAAGGCTTTTTAGTAATCTTTACTGTTGAAAAGAAAACAGATTTAAAGGTTAAATACAAAGGTCAGGTACAAGATCAAAAGTCGTGGCACTTCAAAATTTTAAGTGCATTTGAGTGCAGTGCTAATAAAAAAGCAAAACACTATGTTTTTTCTGGTTACAGTGAGTTTCCCATCATCAATCAATTAATCCTGATTTCCATGGCCTCTTTAATCTGAATGCAGGAAAGCTTCTCTGTCATCATCGGCTCCTGGCAGACCAAGAAGGCTTCTTGGGCCAGAGTCAAACTCAACTCAGACTCACTCCATCATACCCAGCCACTTCGCCAACAGCATCAACAGAGTTGCGCAATCGCTGTTCTTTTAATTAGTCCAATAGATGCACTTTAGATCAGCATGGCAAACGAAAGCCCCACTGTAGGAGGTTTGCACTACCAAAGCACACACACATACTGACTGCCAAAACTGAACTGAGAGACATATCAAATAACACTATTACTGACAGATTCGTAATCAATCTTTCCAAGTGCTGAGCAGCTGACTTTGTAAAATGGAGCTTAAGGTGTACAATGT
Source organism: Hiodon tergisus (assembly GCA_025775045.1). Classification (NCBI taxonomy): domain Eukaryota; kingdom Metazoa; phylum Chordata; class Actinopteri; order Hiodontiformes; family Hiodontidae; genus Hiodon; species Hiodon tergisus. The sequence continues at coordinate 11,988 of JAOVYW010005407.1, forward strand.
TATCTGGGATGTCTGATTCCATTAAAACATTATTTTCTGACCCAAACATATTTTTAATTGTACTGATTTTACTGATATCCCCCCCCCCCCTCCAATACAGTATAATGATATAATGATTATATCTTAAGGGATATTATGATAATTAGTTACATAAAAATTGAGACTGAATTTTGAAAGCAAAGATTATTTTATATGCATGGGTGAATGCTTTTAGTTTTTTTGTTTGTATGCATATGCATTGTGAGCATGCGCCATTACATTGCTACTAATTTAATTCATTTCGATAAAAAATTTGATATTTATATTACACAT
>JAOVYW010005408.1:2192-12298 GCA_025775045.1 Hiodon tergisus
CTCTCTCTCTCTCTCTCTCTCGCTCTCTCTCTCTCGTTCTCTCTCACTGTCTCTCTCGTTCTCTCTCTCTCTCTCTCGTTCTCGCTCTCTCGCTCGTTCTCTCTCACGCTCTCTTTCTCTCTCTCTCTCGTTCTCTTTACACATTACCCATTTATATATCTCGACACGGTTACACTTTTTTCACTCGATGAAACAGCGGCGCTCTTTTCTTGGCTATTATCTCTGTGATTATCAACTCTAGGGAAAATGAAAAAAGTTATTTAAACCTTCTGTCGGAAAGTATGCGTTTGTAAGTTTGTAAGAAGAGACTGATGGGTAGGTTTTTAACCTGATCGGACAAATAATGCAATTGTCGAGTGTAGAAAAGCATTACGCAAAACGTTTAACGGTGCACTTCCTTATCTATTTAACTCCTTTCATCAGCTGATTTAGTAAAAGTGGAAACCTTGATAACCACAGCACATGGTCGCATCACGGTTCAGGCACAGATATCACAAGGTGCAAAGTCTGACATTTGTATGCCCTTCCAGCCTGGGGTTAATCCACAGCCTCATTCACTGTGACATGTCTCATAACTGCCCCCGACTGAGTTAAAAGAGCCATAGGGCTTATCTTCATAGCATTGGAAAGCCCCCCCCCCTTCATTCTGCTCTCTGCTGCATCACCGAAGCGGAATACACCTACCATCTGGAGGTCCCCGTCTCTAAAGCCACAGTTAGTACTTAGTGGAGGGGAAGAGGGACGTAATTGAGGTAGGGCTGACATTTCACGGGCCCGGAAAAACCTAGAGAGTGGCCCCTGATAATCAGCAGGGGCTTGAATTATTAATTTTTGCGCAAACACGTCACACGCAAACAGATGAGCCTGCCCCCGCCCTTCTCCCCTGTCACTCAAATCAAATCCCTTCCATCAGGCTTGGAGAAGGGATCACATTCCAGTTCTAAATCTGACTAACTTTTTCCACAGAATTCGATCAAGACTGTTGAAAATTCTTATTGGATCTGCTGTATACCAGATTTCATGGTTACACAGCAGAAGTGTGAGAAAATCTTATCATTTTCCCTGTTCATACAGATGTGTTGTTGGCATGTCACCACCCTGGACACGGATTTCCACTCGTTTGGCTCGCTATTCTTAATTTGCCTCTTACCAAATAACCGTAACAAGTCCTCAGCAACCAGGCTACGCCAGAAAAAGGAATGCAAACACTTCCCACTTCACTGTAATCAGATAGTTATGATTGGGCCTTTTTAGATACATTTAGAAGAAGAAGAAAGCTATATTAAACATTTTTTTAGTTTGTTCCACCATAAACACTCAGTCTCCTTTTTCCGCACAATAATCTAGAAGATCAATACGCAGACTGACGCTTAGGAAGTATTTCATTATTTGCCAGCCCACTACCTTTTCATTTAACAGGCACTTTAATGTGGTACTTTTATACAGCAATGTATAGCCCAGGTTTTGCTCGGTTAAATCAGACGGGCAGAAACCCAAGCATATTACCTGTCGGACCAGGGTTACGCACTCCCTCGCGATACCAGGTTATTCTGCTTATGGCCTTATAATCTATCCCTTCCAAAAAAAGTAAACAATCAGCATGCGCAATTAGATCGCAAACAAATCAGTTTATTTAGATTCAGTACTTTTAGTTGTCCTCTGTGTATTCTGTAGAAGTTACACTGGCTATTACTTTACCAGTTTCTATGGCCTTCCTGTTTGTGGGTAATTCTTTTTTTTTTTGTCTTCCTAAATGACAAGTGAGTCAGCTCTGACCTACAGGCCTTGATTCGGTTTTCCTTCTGGGTTGGGACCTTCATTTTCTTATAAATCTGACATGCTATCTATCCAAAGCGGCTTACAATTTTTGCATTGATCCACTTATACAGCTGGATATTTTACTGAAGTAATCCAAGTTAAGTACCTGGCTCAAGAGTACAACAGCTGGGGTGGGACTTGAACCGGCAACCTTTTGGTTTTAATTCATCATGCTTCCTGGAAGTTCCAGAACCACACACACGAAACACACACATACCACCGAGCTCACTGAGCTCTCTGCCCACTTCACAACACAGCTGCTTAAACAGCCACCAGACTTGCCTGATCAAGTCAAATGAAAATATCTCAAAATCTATACAGCATTAAAGTCCAATCAGACACAGATGGTCTAATGGTGCTCAGTGAATTAACCAGTGCCTCACACCAATTATCCTTCCAAGGAAATTGAGCAGCAAGGTTCCTCCCTTTAAAGATTAAGCCTGCATGGGAATCGAGTACCATGCACATGTTTTCAGTCGACCACCACCGATTGATCTTGATGCAAATGGGACAACATCTACTAGACTTTCTGTATGGAAAATGTCCACTCGGTTCTCCAGTGACACCTTCCATTTGAGCTTTATGTGCTTTTAATCTCCTTTTGCCTTATATCCGACTACTTTCAATCTTTTATTTCAATTTGAGAAATATAAACAATCGTTAAGCATAATTACCAGTACCCAATGTTAGAAAAGAACAAAGACAGGGAAAATGTCTCTTCGTTTACAAAATCATTTACGCAGACGAAACATTGACTACAGATATTTCGAAGGTAATTTGTTAGCAGTAAAGATGCGCTCTCAGGTGAAGAAACCACACCATTGAAAACATTCCAGTCGGTACTTACCTGGCCTAGCTACGAACTGGCCATTGGCGCCAAATGTGATATTCTGAATGACTCTCATTTTGAAATGCATTTTTGTCTGACCTGAAATGTATTGCTGACAGCAGTGGGTTTCCAAAAAGTGGCAAGAAGCTTTATGCCTTATGATACAGTGAGTTGACCCTAGCGTTATCCCATCTGTTGATCACAAAGGTAACAGGAATAAGAAAATGAAAAAAATGTATATTCTATGTTCAACATTACGATGATTCATATATTAAATTTAGCCTTTTAATGTAGGTGGCAAAACAAATAAAATAAAGTCTGTAATACAAAAGTGATGAAAAGTTAAAGTACTTCAAATCAAACTAGATTAGACTAAAATGGGCAACTTGTAGGCATTATTTGAATATATTTGAATGCTTTTCCAATGGATTATTTTTAAAGACGGTTTTACAGTTTATGAATATCTGTTGCCAGAAAAAAGGATGGGTGGAAGCTGCTCCACCCATTTTGTTCCAGCGCAAGACACTTGCAAGGAAGCATATGTGAAGGTAATCTAATTTTGTGCTAAAGGATATTCCTGGTCCCATGAAATGCCATTGATCTTTATCTGTCTGATCTGTCTGAAATTTTAACCAAATACAAAACGCATCATAGAAAGAGAGTCTCCACAAGAAACCAAGCATAGTAGTGATGAGAGAAAGGGATACGTCTTTACAGCACATTTTTCCTTGTAGAATTCAGAGGGTGAGACTTCTTTGGGATTTTCTACTGAGCTGAACTTCAGGCATATGTATAGAACGTTGTGATGAGGAATTGTAAATGGTTATTCCCTGGGTTCTGATTGTGACTTTTCAAATTTAATATACACCCTTTATTTAATATACATCTTCATTCTAGACTTCAGATCTCTCTATCTCAAGGAATACAATCTCCAGACATGTCATAGAGATAGTTTCCAGTTTAACAACAATTGGATAACTTTAAATTAATTTAAGCAACTTTTGGAACTCTACACTCATATTTTATTCTCAATGCTATATATGTTGATCAACTTGAAAATAAATAAAATATAAGTCTTTATATTTCACCCCCATTTTTCAATATATACTTTTTTAAATAATAAAAACTAATGAAAAACATATTTTTCAACCACAAATACACAATAAAATACTATACATCTATCAGAACATACCTTATAACATAATATTTTTGATTGCAATAATAATAGATTCATTATTCATTAAATTTGTCTGTTACAAGAAAGAAATACACCTGTAAGCCTGCGTCTTCAACCAGGCTATTCAAAATTTTAAATCATACCTACGGGCAAGCTTTGAATTTGGATTCATGTTTAGGAATTTCTAAACGTTTCAGCTAATTGAGACAGCCCTGGTAAAACGGGTAAACTCTCCTGACACCACACTGAATTGAGCCAAAAGTTTTGCCTCATAAGAACTCGCCAGACCAGAAAACTGTATGTTTAAAATCGGAAGTCTTTACCCTCAATATCGAAATGGAAACAAAATTTAATTGATATAAGTATGAATAATTTTCACAGGAATAACCAAGTTTTTCTATTATATATTATAGGAAATCTAACTTGATTTAAAGGGGAAATATTAGGTATACTTATAATCCCTTTGTCAATCTCTGCTGCTGGATATTCCTCGTACTATCTGTTATTATATTTATATTAAGTTTGCAGTACTCATTGCACGTTAACCCCCAAACTATGGCACTTCTGTACGTCGTTCTGGATAAGGGCTTCTGCTAAATGACTCAAATGTAAAATGCAAGTTTTAAAACGTGCTCACATTTAAAAAAAAATTAAAGCATTGATTTTACGGTTTTCTATTCCTTAGATGAATTGCGCATGAAAGTCAAAAGCTTCAAAACAGAATCATATGCCCAGCTAAACCATCTAGACCAATGGGCATCCCCAGAGATAGACAGGGTACAGAGAGGTGATGAAGGCCACTGCTCCAGAGGGCAGAGACGCCCCCGTCCTATCCTTCTCAATCTGAGGCTCTGGGTGTCTGCGTGTCACGGCCTGTTGTCATGTGTCCCCCAGGATGGGGCAGCGTGTTGAGGATCACCATCTATCTCTTAACACCGCGGGGTGACGGGGAATGTAAGGGGAAGCAAAATAAACTCTGACAGACAATGAGGAATACCATAAAGAGAGGAAAATATAGGATGCAAGTGGGATTCTGAGATCAGCGGCAGGGGAAGTGGGAGAGCTCATCTTTGACAACCGGACAACCAGCACAGTTCATCGCCTCCAAGTATATGTTTATATACAAGCCTGTGGTTAACCCACAAATGAAAATTCTGCACGGCACCTCAGGATGTTCCAAATCACTGCAGCCATTTATTGCAATGGCCTTTATAGAGTCATTGGTAAGATAATTATAGCGTGTAACCAGATAGGCTAAATGCAGTCCTGTGGCAGCATCACACTCACGCTGAGGGAAATGTACCAGGCTCTCTAATGAACACTCAGGCTCCTCCAGGGGACTTTAATGAGTGCGTCAGAAAAGGAGCGCGCACCTCTAGAACGTAATCACTGGAGAAGTGAACACCGTGAAGAAAAGGGGGTGTGGGGACCTGGAATCTGATTATCTGGGTGAGAGTGTCGCTCATTAGGTCAGCTTTCATCGGTAGGTCAGTGACAGACAAGTCTGAATGTTCTGTCCCTCCCAGCCATGTGGTTCTTAAAAATAGCTCTGAAATAAAAACCTGACAGAACAATGTGCAACGTAACTGTGATGGTTGTCTGTCCAGGGTGTATCGACACCTCCGCAGCACCGTTTGCGTTCGTCAAACATATCACAGGGATAAATCCATCCAGCTAGATCACGTGGGATTTGGAAATATTTTCAAATGCTGGCCTGAATGGCCTCAGTATAACTGTATGGCAGTGTGCAGTGCCCGAAAGCTTAGTGTAGTTAGCGTGCTTAGGTGAATTATCCCATAGAATGCATCTAAGCAATAGTTGCTATTTGGTCATGATTTTGTCTGTAGCAGAGTGGGTTTCTATGTGGTCCAAAATAGCTTTGGGGGGTTCACGATGTGCAAAGCTTTGGTTTAGTGGAAACTAATATTAATTATACGACAAAAACATTCCGTTTTGAGGAAAAAAACTCTCTGAAACTAAGTTAGCAATAGCATAAATGTAGCCCATTTAAAAGAAGCTGGTGCAACAGAAGATAAATAAATCTTGCAGATATAGATATATGAGTGGTTCCAGACCCCTTCCACTGGGACATGTTAGCTTCAAACACGAGCTTCCATCACCTGTTGGTAGCTCATCTAGTATTCTCCGCTGGAAGCGTTTGCGATGCATCAGGAGAGAGTAGGGATCCTTGCAACTAAATTTACACCGGAGGAATATGCACACAATCTGTTTTCTTTCTTGATGCGATCCGAGCCATTTCCAAAAAAAGTGTGATGTTGCTGTTGCCGCAAGACTTGAAAGCTGTTTTATTTCCCCTCATCATCCTGCTGCAGACACTTTCAGACATGTGAGGCTGCACGCATCATCACTGTGAGGAAAGAACTCCGCCGCTTTCGAGCGTGTGCTGGACGATGGGTGCAAATACCAATGCGAATACGTGCTTCGTAAACCAAATTATGCAGAGCGCTCCTTTAACCTGAACTGCATCAGAGCCGGTCAAGACGGCAGATGGAGAGCATTTCAGGACAACAACAGACAAGACGCGTGGTTCAGCTGTCGCCCGTTCCCTTATGTTTGAGCCATTTAAGGGCAGGAAGCCCTCTGAAATGTACCACGAAGGAGATTAATGTGAACGCTACTTTTGGGCTATCGTGTTTTTTAAACGCCTCATCTTTGGGATGACGCTCCCTGTGTTGACGCGGTTGATGTGGTCGATGCGGTTTGGAGACCCTGGTGAAATTGCATGGCACTATGACACGCCTGTGTGGAAAACCACGTGGCGCATGGTGACAGAATGAGAGAATCCTCCGCATGGCGTGCACGGCGCACCGCTGCCGCAGGGCGACGTAGAGAGGCTGAACACCATGTCATGTGCACACAGCCTGATGGTGGGGGAGGAAGCACGTTAGAATGAACGTAGCAATTAATGTCATTAAAAATTGGGGATTCTTATTTCTTAAGGTGCTGGGTATCTATCCACTTGCAACTGGGCCTGAGATTACCGGGACCAAATTAACATTTAAATCACTACGGTCTTGTGCCAGGAGATAACAGGTTTTAGACACGAATGCCAATCCATTTATCCACCCACTTCTGTTAGCTGCACAGTACTTATTTCACACAGTGGAAATCTGCATGTCTAGTACTTTAGAGGCCTTTGAAAACATGCTATATGACGTGCTGGTCCTATGGAACATCGAAATACAAGTGTATGAGCATACCCTCATAAAAATTAAATACGGTTGCTTGTGAAATCAAAATCAAGGACAGCACTTATATTTAAAATTATATTTTTTACTTTAAATAAATAAATAAAATCCAATACAAACAGTTCATGTGGGATTCACATGAAAGTTTAGGGAACTTATCTTTTTACTCTCTGTCTCTATTTAAAAAAAATTATTTCTATAAAATATTAGTTTTCCTAGAACTAGTATGGTCTGGATCCCCAGTGTACAGTACCATATGAATGGATATGAATGGAGGTACACAGAGTGTTTGCAAAGGACCTCCCTTTAATCATCATCTCCAGTGACATCATGTTGTTCAATTCAATATAACAGTATGCACATGGGGTTAGGGTTGTATAAAGCCTTGGTCACAAGTTTTAAACAGACGCAGCGCTAATTTATCATAGGGTCTTCAGACAGCTCCTCTGACCTCTAAGCTTTCATCCTGACCAAAGATGACATAATGGCAAATCATTTCTTAATAACATCACAACTGGTAAGTACTACTGTATGTAAGCTAATGTGTGTTTTTTGGGTGGGAGAAGGGGAGAATAAAAAACAGACATACAGCCTGCCATCACTTGGAGTCATTACTTGTCTTATAGGTGACTGATCCTGTTTTTTCAATAGCTTCTGCAATATTACCAACATTTTTATGTCTTAAACTTACGAAACATGTAGGGGTAGGTTGTCTACACATCACCCCTTAAGGTTATTGTTCATTACATCCTGGTAATCTAGTTACATAACCTGTGTTAGAGAATGCCTGGTTTACGATCACCACCCTCAGCCTCACTGGCAGCACAGTGAGTTTCACTATTTCACTTTTCAGAGAAACGCAGCGGCGTAAATCGCAGCTCTAGTGACTGAATCCTCAGTGTTGCCAGTTCTGAGGTTTTTTGTCGGCTGCTATACGGCGCTAAAGACTATTGAATCCAGCGCACACCTTTGACTGAGACAGGTTAAACATCACAGGAGGCAATGGAAATCGGACATGGGAGTGGGACACGACCACGAACACAATGGAATTCTCCCTCTGCCAGCACGGCGAAGAGGAAGAAGCAGCGGGTACTTGGCAAGAAAGCAACAGAGTCGATATGGCAAGGAAAGGCATTGGGCTGTTTTCATTGTGGCAGCAGTGTTTTAGAAAAGTCAGCTGTTTTCAGTCTGGACTGCACACATGGCCAATGGTGACATTAGAATTTGCAGGTATTACAAAATGACCCTTAATCAAGTGGATACCTATCCAATACCTGTGAATAGAAGACCTGCAGGCTAATCTAAAGTCACTAAATCCACGTATAGACAAAAGGGAGAACTCAACTATTAGTACAGGCAAGAAACCAAACCGGTCAACGTAAAATGACACTAACAAACTAATATTATTATATAGGGACCTCCGGATTTTGCAGAACCTGCAATGAATTATCTTTTAAGTTGTTTCGCAATGAAAATGCCCGTAAAACTCTGGACAGCACACTCTACTCCTCAGAAGCAAACAGCCAAAAAACGGAATAATAAAACCAGTGATAAAATTTGTTCTTCTGTCACGCTTCAAAACCAAGGATTTATCAAATACTAGAGAACTAATTTAATCTATCAAAATGAATTAATAGTATGATTATAGTCATTACAGTCTGATTTGTGGATAAATAGAAAAAATGGGAACGGGGGATATCACTTTAATGCCAGAAATTCATATAAAGTATAATACAGGCGAAATCACTGTTGTTCTCCAACCAATTTTGACCTATTTAGCCTTGTGTCATTAACACACTTCCATCAGGCAGGCTAGGCTTGCTAGCTTGCTTAGCCTACTTCATGAACCTTTCAGACCATACAACAACGAGGAACACAGCTCATTTAAAAGCGATTTCAAAAGAGGGAGAAATCACCAGGCTGTTAAGACTGTAATAGGTCCTACAGGCCTATTAACATAAGAAAATCACAAAAAAATTAGCTGAATCCTCGCATGACATAACCGATCTCTGTTTCCTAGACAATCTTCCTCTTTTACGCTGAGATTGATGGTTTTGTCCATTGAGAGGGCACATGGCTGACAGCTAGATTATTGGACTAAAGATGGTATAATTTCTAAAATTGAATAAGAATTCATCTTACAAAGCACACATATAAAAATACACATATATGGTGTCAATGAGATGATTTGGTGTCAGGTTTACATTTTTTTGTTAAGATATATGTAAATAAGAATGCATGAATGTAATAAACAAAAAGTCTTAAGATATATGAGTTTCCACAATATCATGAGGAATGTGACAGCCCTGGAGTAAAAAAATTTTTAAAAAATAAAAACATTTAAAAAGATTTTAATCTTAATTTGAAACTGTTACACATAATGGGTCATTTGAAGGAAAACTGATCCAGACAAATGGAGTCCGAGGAGTAGAATATGCTGTAAACCATTTGGATTCACAAGCTTTATGTATAATTAAATTACGCAGTTGATTTTGTTAAAAACTGAATTGCTGGACATGAAGAAGGAGTATTGATTATTGTAAGATAATCCAAATGTAGCATGAGAGGGGTTACTCGGTTGGAGAATAGCCAAACAAAGGGAAGCAGAGGGTTCCTTTACTCCGTATATTCTGCATTTTTAAAATCTAAAATTAAACAAAGCACCTATTTTCATGTCAAATCATCACAAAACAAAAGCATCACCACTAAACAGACTTTTTGGTCCCTCCTCCTCCTCTTCCTCCTCTTCCTCCTGCTCCTTCTTCTTCTCCTTCTTCTCCTCCTCCTTCTCCTTCTCCTCCTTCTTCTCCTCCTCCACCTCCTTCTCCTCCTTCTGCTCCATCTTCTTCTCCTTCTTCTCCTCATCCTTCTCCTTCTCCTCCTCCTTCTTCTCCTCCTCCTCCACCTCCTTCTACTCCTCCTCCTTTTTCTTCTTCTTCTTCTTCTCCTCCTCCTCCTTCTTCTCCTCCTCCTCTTCCTTCTCCTCCTCCTCCTTCTTCTTCTCCTCCTCTTCCTTCTCCTCCTCCTCCTTCTTCTCCTCCTCCTCCTCCTCCTCTTCCTTCTCCTCCTCCTC